>CAJUYH010001842.1:0-45103 GCA_910591685.1 Galerucella tenella
TATTGAAAAGTATTAGCTTGCTGCTAATTAGCTTAGATATAAAAATAAAACATGAATGAAAATAATACGTATGATAGAAAAAAAATTATTTAAAGAGCGAGGAAGAAGGAAAAAGAACTCTCGGGCTTTTCATAATGATTATCATGGCCAAAAACTTTAGTATAGGAAAGTTTTTTTTTACAATTCATCCTCATTTCATGTTGGAAACTTGGCAATAATAATTTTATTTTCTTTTCTTTTCGTTCCCCCTCAATATCAACAAGAAAGGAAAGGCGGAAAAAAAATGGATTATGGACTTTTGTGATTTATGAGTGAACGTGTCGGGAAGTGAAACGCAAAAAATAATAAATAAATAAATCCAATTTGATTGCTCATATACTTGGGTTTGATAAGATATATATTCAGATCTCGTTACTACTAGAAAAAGTAATATTATATCATATAAATGTGTATATCTATACTATAAGTCGTGTATTGATGATATCCCCAAGGGGACGTATGGTATAGTCAAAGGAGAAGATGATATGACAAAAAAATTGCGAAAAGAAAAATGAAATGAATGTACCGAGACAGATAGAAAGATACTGGAATAAAAAGGTGGTGCACACAGAAAGCCAGAAAAAAACCAAAAAAGAATAGGATTAAAATAAAATTTATGTAGTATAATTATAATTAATTAAAAAAAAAAAGAAATGATAAAGTGGAAAAAAAATCAAATCAAATTGATTTTTCTGAAATGAACATTTTTGAAATATCCGACACTATCTGTACGAAAGTGGATGCTGACCTCGATCCTGAGATCAATGAGTAATACCGGTTGCGCAGGTGCACAATGTTACCAACACAATCATTTGCAATCGACTTGGTATGTAACACGTGAGAAATTATCTGGATCAGTTATGAATTAAAAATCTAACAAACATTCAATAGAAAATTAAATATAGCAACTAAACATTTTCCAAATCAATTTTTATATCCTGATATTTACGTAATAATTGAGATAATAATAATGGAACAAAATGTGATAAAATATTGATCGAAATAAGCTATAATAAATAAAATGAATTGTGAAGCAATGAGATTTACAGTAATTATTTTCAATGAAATAATTGAGCTGCATGTCGATTTATCCATTTCGCTGAGTAATCTCTCTTCATTTCGTGATATAGGATTTATTTCTTGTTTGTGTTCGTGTTCGTCGATCCAGAGAATTAATTAATTGAACATTAGTGACGACAACATAGCAATGTTGAAATACATACTCTATAACAGCAAAAGCACCACCGCCGCCACCACCAGTAGCAGAAGCAGCAACAGCAGCACCAGGCAACGACTGTGTTGGCGATTAAAGAGATTGATTGCCTGGCAACCGATGGGTCGAGAGGGATCACGTGTATCCAATGCTTATGGTATTTATGTCTCGAATATTACTCTATAGACACAACAGTTGGATATACAGTATTCATCATTGCTCAAATAACGATGTGTTGGGGGATTTATTAACGCTAACAAGGTTATTTTGAGAGTTACATTAGCGATATTATATAGTTTATTAGCAAATTAATATGTTTATATTTTATCGTGCAGATAATTTATGGTCTATGAAGGATTATTACCAATATGTGACCATGATGGATGTTAGAGAAATATTGAATTTCCTTACGGCTAAACTGAATAATTGTATTATTGATTTATAAAAGAAATTCTCATATTATTTCAGATGATTAAACAGTTTTATGGTATTCATATGGATTTTCGGTTTGTATTTTGAGAGAGGTGATTGAACTTAGCAAGCTTGGACTGACTGAAAATCAATGAATAGCGTAGCTCACACCAAAAATTAATTTCAGAGCGTTAGTCAAATTGTACTGTTGGCCTGAGAACGTGAGGCGTATTGTGCTGATGGTGAAGGGATAAATGAACTGTATAGGGATAGAAAAGGAATAATTGTGTTGTATTATCTGTCACGTTTTTTTTTTATATTTCTTTTCCCTTTTCAATTCTTCCAGTTCATATATATTCATATATTCATTTATACGTTTCATCAACTCCTATAGCTTTCAATCTTTTCTTTCTTTTTTCGCATTTTCTTTTGTTATTTTTGAGAATTGTATTGAACGGAATATCTATGGATTATGAATTTTTATCTATTTATTTTTTTCTTTTTCTTTTTTTTTTCACGTGGTACATTGAATTACATTGAAAAGTGTGAAAAATGAGTCCAGAGATATAGTGGGAAGTTGATTAATTATTTGCGCCAACAAAATAAAGGAAAGTTAATGGATGGCGATATTTGCTCGCACTTAAATTTTTTTATTATTTCAAAAGAAAAATGGAAAAATATAAAGCTTGTCTGCAAATAAAAAGAGGAAAAGTATCACGTACAATTTCCATACGAAATATGGTCCCCTCTCTCAGAGCAAATTCCTTCATAAAATTAATTATTTACTCTCTACGAGACGACAAAAAAAAAAAAGAAAAATAATACAAAAAAACAAAATGTTTTATGTTTTATAATTGACTATTGAAAGTTAAACTACTGACGCAAAAATAAGCACAAATTTTTCTGTTCAATTTACATTTCAACTCTACAATTTCAAGTTTTTTTTTTCTTTCATCAACTTGAACTTTATATATATATATATAAAAGTTGTATACAAGATGAGCTTTATATACTTGCGTCGTTCAACACTATATTTTCATTTTTTTCTTTTTTCTTCAATACATCAGTTCAGGTTGTAACTATATATATATATATACGCGCGTGGGAAAATTATACGAGAGTGAAAAGAGAAAAATTTACCATATACGAGTATGTAGGATGGTGTTCAGGATGTGAGTGTTTCGCACAAAATACCGTATACGATCTAGCAAAAAAAAAAATATATTTATTAAAATGAGGTATTAGATAAAGCATTCGACACACGACCAATACAGTTGCAAACATCGCCTAATATAAAATGAAACTCTCCTTGCTCCACTCCTCTTTCTATGTGGATTGTCCTTCCCTTCAACAGACACGTTCCCGCATACTCTTCTCTATTTCTTATCAAAGATATTTAGAACAATGAAATTTAATAGCACTCGATAATTCATAAACATTTACAGTACTCTGACGCCTAACAGATTTACTTAATGGTTTATAAATAGCTAAATACATTTTTTTGTGAATTCACTTGCAGCCTAATTACGTCTGTGCTCATCAAGGATCATTCGAATATTTCCCCTCCTCATACAATACGCTCCGACATACATACACGCATGCAAAAAAACATAGCTTCAACATCCCCTCATACAATTTCAACAATCATTGTAATAAAAATATAAAATTAAATTAATAACGGGCGAAATAAATAAAATGCCATACGGAAAATAGGATTTCACTCCCCTTCTATTTCTACAAAACAAAATAAATATATTTATAGCATAAGTAAATATATCTTGTATATAAGTTGGCACATTGAAATATGTCATTCATACATTGATTACAAGGAAGTACGACCGATTTAACCACCCACAGACTTATTTATCATTGACATAATTGAAATTAATTTCCCACTAACTACGCGCACAAGTGCATAATTCAACACACAATAGTATTACTTTAAATATTTTCCTCTCTTTCTACCACCGCGCCCCCCTCTAAAACATCGCCTTCTTCCTCGCAATCACACCATTTTATTATATTTATATATATATATATATATATATAAATATAATAGTAGTGGTCCACACTAGATTTATTCAACCGTGGCTCGGAATGATACGTCACGAGGTCATTGCTAAATGAAGGTCAGGTAAAAAAAAAAAGAAAAATTGTCAATACGATCATAAGTTGCAACAACAATCTCCAATGCTTGTGAATATCATGAAGCAATCCTATTTTCTCATCAAGATTGAATGGAAAAAAATATTTCTTTATGTCGTTTGATAAAATAACTCGTGAATCAAGTTAAATACAAAGTCTGGTGTAGCGACTATACGCTATAACGAAAACCTCATTATAAAGTCAGTGGCGATTGGCTAAAGTATTACATGCCCGTCATAGATGTATATAAACGCCCAGAGATATTGAGAATTTTGTATGTGTCCCTGGTGTGCGCCGTTGATGACAAGTACTATCTGTTGTATACTTGCATATACTGGTAAGGGCTCATTCCAAGTATATTTACCACAATCGATAAAGTGGTGAAAAAATAATGTGATAATGATGGAGAAGAGAAATGAAATAATTCTATGAACACTTTACATAGACGATAGAATAACCAATGACATCTATTTTTTTTTCTTTTTTCCAACATATACGAGAAATGTGTGTAATAAATGTAAGAAAAGTAATGGGCAAAACGTGTCTCATCACAATAACTTGAACTCACCCGACTTTGGTCGGCGGTAGAAAGCCGAAGTTCGATAGACACTCGAGCAAAGCTCGGAACAAACTGAATACCACAGTGAACTTGTGTGAACCGATCCGGAGGTTTTCCCTCCGTTCCTTCGACTCCACTTGCTGTCTCTACGTTTCTCTCTCTCTCTCTCTGACTCCCACTCTCACTCTCTTTCTCCCTTTATCTATATCTCTGTCTCACTTATTCACTCGTATTTTCAACCTGCCAACGGCGTTAAAACGTGGCGCGCAACCTCACAAAATTTATGACGTACCTCGAGGGGGTGGCTGTGGCGCCCGGCGTCGCGAAGCGCGTCGCTTCACCCATCTCCCACCACCTTTGCATCAATTCGTCTCTCCCTTCAGCCCACTGCCACCATTACACATGGCCTCTCTTTCCCGCTCAACCATATAGTGTTCCAAATCAAAAGCTCGCCGTGTACACATCCCAATTCCATATACCTGCTCGTATATATTTACCACAAAATAATAACGCGTCACGCTCATTTTATATTCACATGTACATGGGTACATATCTGTATACACCATCGACATAATTCTTCACGTGAAATAATAATTGCGCGGAGATGAAATCAAATTGATAGATGTAAATTACTTTCATGAATGATAATGTTCAGCTGGTGGAGAAAAAAAAAATTTGTAGAAATACTCTATCACCATGTTTTGTTGTTTTTCTTTTTTAAATATTTTCACACTGAGTGTGTGGTATTTGTATCAATAATTTACCCACGAATATTTTTATAATAATAATCAAAGCTATTTATGAATGCAATAAATAATGTTATCGTATATGTTATTGTTAAATTACAGTGTATATGTTATTTATGAAAATGAATGTAAATGAATTATGTAGATGTGTAATAAATTGTTTGTGGTGGCAGCGTCCTGGTCTATAATAAGTTGATGTGTCGCTTTGGAAATTCCATCAGCTCAGGATTTCCGCGTAACACTATATCGCTTGCCATTACTTGTGTTATATATATAAACATATTATATATGAAGGAAGGCTACTGTATGAGAGCGGGTGAGGAGTGGACGTCAAATGTTATGCTGTTAATTGACCAAGCTTGAGCCAGTTAGTTTCATTATGTTCCCTCCATCTTCGTGAGTTTCACACAATGGCGAGTGTTTGCACATCAGCCTCTTTCTCCTCATTCTCCTCCATCGCCGTCGACTTCACATTCACATCTATATTGTTCTGCCATCTCATATTGTCTCATATAAGAATGAAAAAGTCAATTTGTCAAAAGGAAAATAATAATATTTCTGCTTTATTGTCATTCAAATGAAATAAAATAATTAAACTGATTTTTATAACTATATAATTCTTAATATATATATTTTATTGTTGGTACTTGAGGAAGTATTTGGAGCTTGCAGTTGTTTAATGTTATATGACAGTTAGTCATACTATAAATGTGAATGAGTATTGAAGTGAATAATATGTACGTGTATGTATTTGAAAGGACTTGAAGAGTTTTCAATGTATCGAGTCGCGTGCGTGTACCACGTGCTCTTCAATCTCACGTACAAAGAACGATGAGGATGCGTAGGATGGTTATGGAGAGCATTAGTTTGTGTTATATATGTATACATATAGTGATTGCCGGGGTCTTTTGAAAAGCCACACTAATGTCTATGTTGTCGTACGCCCAGAGTATAACTTTTGTTACCGCGCGCAATCGTGAAGTAGACGATGCCCCAGTTTAGTGCAAGGTTAGTCGGCGATAAGTGAAGTGACAAGCCCAACACATTTTTACATATTTTTTGTTTCTTTCGGTATCTGGCATCAGTTTAATTGTCTCATCTTCAACATTGATTGTAGATGTGAGTAGTCCGCATCCACAAATAAATATAACAATTAATGTATTAATGACAATTAATAAAAACCCTGAAAATTGTTATATATTTCAAAAAGTTTCGATTGCACTTTTTTTAATGAGCAATTTTTACTGTATGGCAATAAAATACTAATTTATTTGCAGAAAAATTATTCATAAATACATATAGTTTTATTTAATTCCAATTTAAATTCATTTCAATGTTGAAATAACAATGGAATATCTTTGCCAATTATAACAGGAGATAGAAATCGCGAGTGCGTGCTGCTCTCGTCAACCAATAAATTGGTGGAATTAATTATAATTTTCATGTACATACACATGTACCTATATATATATATATATATATATGTTCCTGGAAATTTTTTGCCTGTGAATAACAAAATAGTCCTGTATTAACGGGATATTCACGATTGGCAGTCACGTTGTCGGAAGAGTTTCTTGCAAATATAAATGTATTCAAATTTATCGTTAATTATTGAAAACTCGTTTGTATAATTTATTATCAACAGTGAATATGATCAAACACATTGATATCGTCATTCTATGAATTCATCTCACACTGTTGTTTTTTTCCATTAAACAAATCCAATTAAAACCCAAGTGTCACTTTTATTATCAAGATTTAATGAATTCTTATTTACAATAGACAAACATTAAATGGCATTTTATCTAATAGTCTCGATGTATAAATCTAAAAATAGACATCAAATACTGGAGAAGATTAAAAATTTATCGTAATATAATTCAATATAAAACGACTATTATTTATTCATTACCACTAGCAAAGACAACATATCACAATTTTTTTATTTTGATTTCTCATCACACAATTATATTATTATCATGTATGATTTTTTAATTATATATCATGGCCTTGATATTGTTAGCTCGTGATTGATCATAAGTACATTTTTCCTGTTTCGAAACATTAAAAAAAATTAAACAACGATTATACTTGTTTATTGCAGCAGTATTCATAAACAAAAAATAACTTTGCTTTATAAAAGCTTTATAGAATAACAACAATTCCATCGTTATTGTTTATTATTTTATTATTAGTAATTTTAGTTGACAAATGTGTTGGCGTCTGAGTGTCAACATTTGTTCGAACATAATAAAAAAACGATGGCTCAAAACATCATATAATTTTTAAAACACAGATATATTTATTGCTCTAATACATTATAACACTTTATTTCAATGCAAATCTCTACGGTATCTACAATTTATATTTTTCTTCGTCATAACTCGTCATTATTGTAATAATGATTGATTGAGATTTTACTCTCGTCACTCTCACATTCTCTAAATAAAAACAATAGCGTGTTATAAATGTTTGAGACGGAGTATAACAATTTTATTACTATATTGGATGAATGCAAAAGTCAACTTTATTGATCTGTTGTTGTATTGTCCATTGTCGATTCATTCGATTGAATTAACACGTACATCATAATATCCATTTCAACAAATAGCTGTATTTCAACCATTTATTCGCTCTCTGTCTCATTCGCCATCTACTTATTCCTTCGTCTTGCTTTTATTACAATACTTTAAATGACGAACGTGATTAGTTGGGCAACAATTGTCAATTGACGGTCAATTCCCTGTCTGATGCTCTCTTGAATATGCTCAAGTGTTTTTAAGTGAATAGCGTCATGGATAGGCCGATCTCAATATAATCATCATCTCAAGCGCGTGCCTATCACATATGTATGTATGTGTAATATAAAGAATGATTTATCAGTGTGGATTCACGTAAGTTAAATTTATCTATTACATTAAATATTTATTTCAAAGCCACCGCTATTATTTTTCAAAATTATAATATTTTTTATTTATTTTATGTTCTTTTTCATTTCCTCAATGGTTTTACGAAACACTTTGAAATACTCCACAAAAGAGATTCTATATATTACTAAAGAGGTGATTTATATATATATATATATGTAGAAAGGTACTTTATAATACTGAGGCAGAGTGTACTTATACGTATTAGAAGCGTATGCCATTCGCCAGATTTTGCTTTTCAAGTCCTTTGTTTCGACGTCTCCTTTGAGCACTATCTCCTTGTATTTGATGAACATTATACATGCATATAACGAGTGTCATATTGTCAGATCTGAATTTTGTAGTCGTATTTTCACGTGAGAGTCAGGGTCATTTTCGAATAAAAGGCACGAGAGAATGTGAAAAAATCGATCTGACAAACCTTGAGCTTTTGGTGGACCACTTTTATTTGTGTATGTACATATTTTTGTACACTCTGGCACATACAGAATATATGTATTTTATATCCATATTATTCCAGTATGTATATATATATATATACATATTGACATAATCGGAATAACCCAATATATTTTTTTTTATGTTATGTATTCGCGTTTTTATAAAATTCATCAATATCATGTTCATGTGTTGTTACCTTTTCTATCCTGTCGTGTTTTAATTTCCTATTACTATAATTAACCCGTCAATTCAATTTCACGAGAGTTTTCATACTACTGAATGGCTATGTAAACTGTTTGCTTCAGCATATACGTGTATGGTTAAATAAAACGTGGCGTATGTCAAACAATGAATGTTTCATTTAATTTTATATTTTTTAATTTTTTGATTTATTATTATTAGCATTATTATATTATTCAGATTTTCATCATATATATATATATGCATTTTTATTCTTCTTATCTATTCCTTTTACTTTTTTTGTCATATATTTATAAAATGTTTCTTTCACTTTTGACATGCAATATAGCGGCTATATTTCACAGTAATTATACCCACATATTATTATTTTGCGGTGCTATGCAATAGATTATCGTTTCTCCCGCATAAAATCATTGTTAAACAATTCTAATAAATATATATATCTCTTTTTTCTTCCTGCTTCTGTTTGTTTTTGTGAAATAACCGCGATTATGCAATAATGCATTCTATAGGTCTTTATAAGAATTGATTTTACTTAGATTATTACTCTTTCAATAATTTTAAGTGCGAACGAAGAAAAAGAATATATGACTGATTAAATTGTTTAAGTGATGATACAATGGTTGCGGTGTTACAGAAGCTAATAGCGATTAAACATCGACGATTGCCTTGGGAAAAGTTATAAGTCGGCGTTTTATCGATGATACTTAAAAATATTTCAGATAGTTGTAAGATAATACCTCAATTAAATTTTTTTTCAAGGCGATATTCAATAATAATGATAGAATGGACAAAAAAAAAATGAAAAATGTGAGCATCTTCCGACTTCCGGATATATACACAGTGTCTCGTAAATTTTCATTTTTTCCCCTTTCCTTCGCATATCTATAATGTCTAGTCACTAGGGGAAAGGAAAAATTTAGTGGCTATTAAACCCGACACGCTGGCTACGCACGCGTGCGCTCCGATTTCCCGTTCAGTCATAAATAATTTATTGATGAAAAAATTTATATTACATAATCAGCACCGTCCAGAAAAATACGGTGTCATTTTGTTAACTCATTGAAAATGAAAATAATGGAAAAAACATCTATATATTTATTTTTATTTTTGCCAGTATGCTAGTCTGATTTTTTTGTTGATATGAAATCGCTTCCTAAAGTTCTTCACCATATTGCGAACAGCAAAAGATAAAAATAGGACATACCCCACTCACACTCTGCCCACCTCATCCATTTACACATCCATATACAGAAATATATATTGAACAAAAGCACAAAAGAAAAATAATGGAAAGTAAATAAATGAATAATAATCCAAGGCAATATCCAACAATTTTCTGATTCTTATCATCATATATTGGATTCAATGTGAATACGAGAGAGGATAAATATTTGATTTATCGTCGAACGGATTTGTCTGTAAACGTGCGTAGAAAAAATACTTAAGAGATTCACCACGAAGATGTTATTTTTTGTGCTTTCATGGGGAGCCAAAAATACACATTTTCAGTCGTGCAAAATCAATACATATTGTAATGATAAAAAGGTACTTCAATTATTTCGTGTCGACAGATTTATATCGGTATATATATATATATATTATTAAAATAAAAAAAAATTAATTTATCTTGAATCATTTTGTACAACAAGACAATTCCATCAAATAAAAATGATTGTACATAAATATATGAATAGATGAATATACAGCAATTATATATATATATATATATTTATTTTTATTTATATATATATATATATATATATATATCATCAAAATGATCAATATCGACATGCATATATGCATCTCGTGCATAAGTTGAATCCGTCCAAGAGGAACGTCCTTGGGTTTATGAGTAAATATCAAAGGCGAAAAATAATGAATGCCAAGAAAGTATACAGATACATATAGATATTCACACTCGTATATATATGTATTGTTGCCATATTTAGACTAATTGAGGCCATAATTCCACACAATCCATTGTTACCGGATATCCTATATGGTAATTAATCGATCGACATACTGTAATCGTCCATGAAAAAAAAAAAAAAAAAAATTCTATGAATAAAAGAAAATTTTTTTC
Organism: Galerucella tenella; assembly: GCA_910591685.1. Taxonomy (NCBI): domain Eukaryota; kingdom Metazoa; phylum Arthropoda; class Insecta; order Coleoptera; family Chrysomelidae; genus Galerucella; species Galerucella tenella. Next base: position 10,769 of record CAJUYH010001842.1, read on the forward strand.
TTCAAGCTACTGATTCGATTCTGGGTCATGGTTAAGTGACTTTTGGCAATATATATATGAATATGTATATGTATGTATATGTGAACTGCAATGCCACTCATTATTAAATATATGAGATAAATTATTCTCTTCACTTCGTTACTTTTTATTTAATTTTTAATTTTACTTTCACTTGCCGTTGACTTTGGTCTTTATTCTATTCATTTTTTATGTTTTTTTTTTCTTATTCAACATCTTTGGACATAAGTCTTGACACATTCTCGAATAAATAGAACATGCTTGTATTTTATGAGTATGCATTTACAATGAGATCCATCGCGTGCGTGATAGTTTTTGAAAAAAAAAAAAAAAAAAAAAAAAATATGCATGTAGCATTGGAATAATTGTGCAATTGAAGTAGTTGAAACAAAGACATTAAGACAATTCTAAGGCAGTAATAATTCAGATAATTAATTTCGTCATAGCGATATATGCATATGCATACGTTTAATAATATTGCAATATTATGTATTAAGTTGATAATAGATCTCTATTCTGATTTTTCATGCCATTAAAATAAATAACAATGATTTACCTCCATGCATTATGGTAATGTGATGTATTGCGACTTCAATCGGGAATTTAATAATACAAGTATATTTAGATTTGTTTGTATTAATTAATACTAAAATATAAATTTTATCTTATCATTATTTTCATCAAGATAAATATGAACAATTAAATGGATTGCAACTATTTTTATCTATATCGTGACGCGTTTAATATTTTATATTTGAATGTTCATTTACGTCGTACATATTATCATGGAAATTTTTAATTCAATGTTAACATTGCTGTAAAATATAATCCTGGTGACAATCGTACCAGTCAACATGAAAATAAAATATTTGCGCACATACGCACATGCCCGTTGTACACTTGAATTCATATTTCAAAAGTACCTGGGTGAATGCAGTGAGTGAACTGCAATTATTTATATATGTGGCAGATATATAAATAAATAACCAATAACAATTGGTATACCAACCCGGAAAAAATAAGAAATAAAAATATAAGCGAAAGAAAAAAAGAAGTGACAATTCAAAAACAAGTGGAAAAAAACATTTAACAACTCAGCATTGTGACCATGATATCGAATAAACAGGGACAATGAGATAAAGACAAAAAAAAAACATTACTATAGATGTATATTCGTTTTCATTGCTCGTTCATTGAATAAAATGACACATACAAATTGTATTAAAATAACTATGAGTATTTAAAAACACATGGAGATGTTGCAAATAATAAACTATTCCAACTCATATTAAATAACAATAATCATGAAATAGTTGCATATATACATATGTATATATATGTTTGATAGGGCTTATGTTTTTCTTGACACGCCAAGTCCACGAGTCCGAGGCTGATCGTCATGCTTCATTGATATATTGATAAGTGCAAAAGATTATTGAGCCATAGTCTCACTTGCACGTATCGCCATAGTAATGAAATACTCCTAGATATTCGGATGATTTAAAAAATAAATTACTTAAGTATTTCTTGAAACAATTACTTTCTTCTTTATTTTATGGATTGCAAAAGTGGTAACTATCAACAAAAAAAAAACAAATCTCCGCACGTGTATAGTTGTCATGACCTTACCATTTCTCATCATCGCTCAATTGCACAGTCCACTGTATACATATATAAAACCAAAATAAACAAATATATCAATAATATTTCATTGTTATTTTCATTAAAGTAATTAACTCAATAGCAATTTTATACTTTTTTTTTTTTTTCATTTCATTTTTGTTTATGTATTGTTGCACATTATTATTTATTAGTAATTAATAGCACTTACAATCAAATTGTGAGAGCAAGTGAGACAGAAATTTATCAACAACTGTATGAACACGAGTTGAATTGTGATAGTGACATTTCATGAATGATGCAAACATGATGAGCGCATCATCGTGTGTATAAACAATTCTTTTTATTCAAGACTAGACCGACTCACAATCTCTTGGGATTCAAAAACCGGTTCGACCAGTCTCTCTCCTTCTCCCATTCTCTATCGCATTTTTTCCTTATATATTGGTTTGTCAACAAAGAATTAGGGAAGTCCTTGTCAAAAAATAAAAAATTACAACTTTCTGAATATATCTTTCACTTACATTTTATCATTTTCATATATATATATATATATATATATACCTATATGTGTATATAAATTGTTTCATTTCCATTCTCTCTAAGTATCCGAGAGCAATTGATATCCCGTCACTTTACCCATTGGAGTGAAGTAATAAAGATGACTTGGATATAGCGATCTTTACATTGATTTGCATGTTGAAACCCATAGAGGCTATTTCAGCTTTTTTATTTATCTTACTCCTGTATATTTCTGAATTACATTGCTCAATATCTGTTTACATGAAATCATGTTAATTTTAACTTGGCTTTAAATTTTTGTACATACTTTTATCGGATAAATCGTAATAAAAACATTACAATACTGAAACGAAAAAAAAAAACATACATCTATTTATCACACGATGACATCTGTATAATAAATCAAATGTGTGCTATCATTTTATACAATGGAAATAAACTGAAAATATATTTATACAATATATGGAACATGAAATAATATAAATGATGGAGAACCAGGAACAAATTGTGTATTGCATCGAGTGACAGCCACTGGAAAATATGATGTAAACAAAAAAGTTGCATTGATCGTTGCTCGATTTATTTTACCAAGAAGCCAGACGTCATTGGGAATGTCAAGTGTAACTCTACAATTGCGGGGCGCCTCTGGACTTCCCTCTGATTTTACTGGAGAAAGGTCATGAGAATATTGTCATTGATGTCCGGTATTTAAACCTACGTATTTATTCTTAAAAGCGTCGAGTGACATCGTGGGCAATCGGTAATTGTATTTCAACGACCAATGAGACGACGGCAACTGTTGCAACTGGTGAGATGTATAGTGCGACAGGGAGGGGGAAATAAGTGAAGCCTCGATAGCATTTACAAAGCACATGCAAGTAAGCTATAAAGGCCCTAACGATTAAGACTGGGCCGCGAACACTGCGATGCATTGAATCGGGCGCGTGTTCTGCTTTTACGATGACACTCTCAGGCCGCAACGTCACGTGCGATTGATATCGTTGGTGTTTGTAAATATACGTATATAAATATATTGTGTTGTCAATATATAAAATAAATTGACATTGTCGTGATCTTTTATATACGTTTGAAATTAGACACAGTGAGAATAATTATTGTGTTGGTGAAATTCAATTAGGATTTTGTGGATTAAATTGTTCTGATTTGCTCTCATACTTCCGTTGTTTGTTTGTTTATGTTTATTATTGTATAGTTGGTTATATATCAAATTATTAATTGTGAGTACGTCTTTTGTTTTTATTCTAGTTAATATTTGGAATAGCAATGGAAATTACGGTTTGGAAATAAAATATCGAAAAAAATTCGTTCAATTTTGTTTGACGCATTGTCTGTGTTTCTATTGGGAGTTACATTAATATTCAATTTATGGAGACAAGATCGTAAATTAATTGGATGTTATTTTACTTTCTCGCGGGTTCGGCACTTGAATAAATATTATCAATACTGCCACATTTTCGTTAAGTTGCATCACAAAATACAAATCGGACACTAATTACACAATGGAAAATTCATTTATATTTCTGCTGAGTAATCAAAAATTTTCCCTAAAGTATCATAGCTTTGTAGTTCGAGTCAAACGGCAATGAAAATTCTTGTGCACTGACTAAGTCGCTTATTAATAAAAAAAAAAAAAAAAAATGGTAATGACAGAACATTTTATAATAAAACATTGCTATCTTGATAAATTTCTTTTTTCGACATCAAATATATATATTATAATTTTATAATTTATTAATTTTCGTCTGTAAAAATAAAAAAATAAACGAACAGATATATTAACATGTGCGATATTATAATATTCTGAATAATGGTGATAATAGAAAATATTATTCCACTCACCATGATATAATATAGTTTTATTTCAGTTTAATTTTTTCTTTCGATTTTTTTTTAATTATTATAATTGTAATTACTTGTCTAGAATACATAATAAAATGACGGCGGAGGCGGTGACTACGAAGGCCGAAGAGGGCGAGCCTCGACCGAGGATTGAAACGTTTGACGATATTTTGCCGTATGTGGGCCAAGCCGGATGTTATCAAATGATTTTATTCATAATTCTGTTGCCATTCACAGTCGTTTATGCCTTCCTATATTTCACGCAATTTTTTCTCACACTGGTGCCTAATGAACATTGGTGCAATGTGCCAGAACTTGATGGATGGAACCTCACTGAAAGAGAGAGGTGAGTGATTAATAAATAAATATGATTAATGAATAAATAAATGAATGAATAAAAATAGAAATTGAAACAAATAAACGAGTATAGGGCCACTAAATAAAAATGTGTTTGTGGCATATGTTGCAATATCGATTTAATAGTATAATCAAATGAGTAGGATGTTGCTTTACTATTTCATATTATTCCACATTTTTAATTGAAATAATATATTTATTATGCCAAGTATATTGCAATAGAATTTATCTTATTTGAAAACTGTTACATAAACCTACAAGGCGAATAAATGATTCAATAATTATTGATAATTATTGTTTTTTCACTTGTCTATTATATAAAATTATACTAATAAATTCGTTATGAATGAATTATATTTGTATAGAAAAAGGTAAATGTCGATACTTCAAGGATGAAGAATATATGTGTGAAAAATATTGTTATCTCATGTATCTACTTCCTGTATATAATATCGAATTTTATACAAAGAACCTGAGAGAGTGCCTTGCCCTAGGCATTCATTTACAATCTTAAACAACTCAACAATTTCCTCTTGAGACTACGCTCGACAATCTTCCTGCCTGACCGTGATTTCTCTTCTGTATATGTCGTTGTTGACTGATAATTAACCTTGTGGACTAATGATCATCGGAAATATACTAAATAACGAAATAAATAATTCTTTTTCCATTTGTTTCTACTTTATTGAGCTAGATATAAAAATAAATTTTAACTTGGTGGTTTTCACACAGTTTCATTGTCAAGAATAAATTGAAAAAGAGAAGATTTTCCATTTCTCATTTACAAAACTAATTGCTAATAATTTCACATAGAAATATTAAAGGTTACACTCTATTTTCACACTCAATTACTCCATTATAAAAAAACGTGTTTTATCTGGTGTATTTGGACAATAAAATTGATGATTTCATGTAAAATATTTTTAGAATTGACTTGTCAATACCAATGGCAAGTGAACTTGAATTGGCGATCGAGGGAGCGTCAAAATTATCACGTTGTGATATGTATTCGGTGAATTTTACTGAGTTATTAATTGCTGGTGTGCGGCAACCAGATCCATCATGGCCAAAAAAACCCTGTCAACATGGCTGGAGTTTCAATTTTACTACAGTGCCTTATGCCTCAATAGCAGCTGAACTCGAGTGGGTTTGTGACAAGTCATATTTATCATCACTAGCGCAATCAGCCTTTTTCGTTGGTAGTATCATTGGTGGATTTATTTTTGGATATATTGCTGATCATTATGGTCGAATACCCGCCTTGGTATCATGCAATGCCGTTGGATTTTTTGCATCAGTAGCCACTGCTTTCTGCAACAGTTTCTGGACATTCGCATTGGCACGATTGATCGTCGGTTCATCATTTGATAATTGTTTTAACATTCTCTTTATCATTACCATCGAATATGTTGGACCAAAATACAGAACATTAGTGGCAAATATGTCATTTGGTATATACTTTGCTGTAGCTGCAAGTATTCTACCTTGGATTGCATATTGGATTTCCGATTGGCGAATACTTAGTTGGGCCACAGCATTGCCATTGATTATTGCATTTTTGGGACCGTGGATAGCACCTGAAAGTGCACGGTGGTATCTTATGGCTGGTAAACCCGAAAAAGCAATTGAAATGTTGAAGAAACTTGCACGAATAAATGGTAAAACGGTCAAACCCGAAATTTATGATGAATTTGAAAAAAGTTGCAAAGTTATCATTGAAAAGGATGAAAAATTAAATAGTTATACGGTACTGGATTTATTCAAAAAACCAAGATTAGCAAGAATAACAATAATTCTCGTAATCTATTGGTGGGTATAATAATTTAATGCATGTAAAAATCAACAAATGGATAAAATTGAATATCTTTTAATTTTACTATTATTCCAGGCTTTTGATTATTCTTACATTTGATGGTCACGTTTGGAATATGAAACTTCTTCATCCCGATGTATTCACTTCATTTTCTATAGCAGCCCTTACTGAATTACCAGCCGCAATTTTGTTGGCGCTATTTTTGGATAAATGGGGTCGTCGATGGATGGGTTTTGCGTCAATGTTCATTTGCGGTATATTCTCATTCGTCGCGTTGGCAATGCCTGAAGGTAAGTTGAAAAAAAATGGAAAAATACAAAATAAAGGCTTTTATATTACCAAGAGACACATGTTATAAAGTTAGTAATAGAATAAGGTGGAGATAAATATAAACTGATGGTTCGAGAAAAGAAATCATAGTCTCAATCGATAAAATTGTTTTGCAACTCTTTAGGTTCAATTGAGACAGTCGCAATGGCAATTATTGCTCGGCTTGGTGTTAACGTCGCCGCTAATATAGGCTTCCAATATGCTGCTGAAATCTTACCGACTGTTGTTCGTGCACAAGGCGTTTCATTAATTCACATTATTGGATATTTTGCTCATATTATAGGACCCTATGTTGTTAACTTGGTGAGATTAAATTTGTTGCACATATCGGTTATATTGTTAATTTTTCGCTTTCAATTGAATTTTCCTCTATGTATTATTTTTTATTTTTAGTCGGATATACGAAAAGAATTACCACTGATATGCCTTGGACTTGTATCCATCATTGACGCTTTTCTAACTTTAACATTACCCGAGACATTGGATCAAGAATTGCCAGAATCTCTGCAGGATGGTAATGACTTTGGTAAGGAGCAGAGCTTTTGGTGGGTTCCCTGCATGTCATCGTAAGTATATCAATCAAATGGACTAAATTAATGTAAAAAATTATCATTTAATTACACGCATTAACTGAATTACAGATCACCTGAAAAGAAACTCAAATACAGACGAAAAATTGGCACAACAAATGCTGGTTTCAATCCTGGAAGCCTTACAAACATTGATTCCACCAGATTATAGTCTTCTTCATATAAATATATTTTTATTTTTTTTCAAATCTAATACTCAACAATCTAATTGATGAGCAGAAGTAACTGCGTTAGAAACTTGAATGTCAATTTATTTGTACATTAACGATCAATGACAGTTACTCACACTGCAAAATGGCCTTGATATAAGTAAAATGTGCCTTTCATTGTGTGTAGAATAATTTTTTTCTGTCTATACACACCTATACCTGTTCTACATTTTCAATTTGACTGAAATGATAAAAAAGTTCCTTAATTGAGTAGTAAACATATTTATTTCATCAAAGACAAACGATAAATGAACAATTTCTCAATTCCATTTCAATATTACGTAATAAATATCGTTTGAATATTCTCATTTATTCACGTATATTTTATAGTCCGAGATAATATTATTCATATTGTTCATTATAATGAATGGTAAAGAAAACAAAAATGGAAATAATAAAAAATGTAATGAACAACAGGGCACATTGCTCCAGTTAAAAAATTCCTGATCAATTGATATTCATACATATATATAAACTTCATAGATTTTGCAACAAACAAACTTTATGTAGAGTAACTGAATTATCCATTGTACAGTATTTCCTGAGATAAATTTTTTGAATATATATATATAAGCATAAATAAACGAATAAAAGTAAGCAGTCAATTTATTAAATATTAAAATATTTTTGCATTTATATGCAAGAAATTATTGCATTTTTCATCATAAAAAATTGTGCCACACTGTAAATTATATAATATTTTATAATATAATAATAATAATAATAATCGATATCATCACAATTATATTTATCGTTCTATATTACAGTCATTATTAGCCATATCTCGATCGACATTGGACTTTTTGATACATGGCAATGACCAAAAACGTTGACCTTTCCCAAAATCTTCACCTTGTTGAAGTGTTTGTGGAAGATCACGGCCAGCTGTCTCTGGAAGAAATGGTACCAATGCTGCTGTGGCAAATGCCAATGTCCCTATCAACATCATGGGGAAACCATCCCATATTGCAACCTATTATCAACATTGTAATCATTATAATTGTTCAAAGTCAATTCATTTATAAATTGTTTAGGAGAAATGGATTGAATTAATTAGTTCTTCTTACGAGATCAGTAATATATGGCGCGATAGCATGTGCTAAAATACCAAAGACGTGTATCAATGCGACACCCTGTCCTCTAACAGGTGTTGGTAGCAATTCAGCGCTATATTGAAGACCAATATTGGCCGCCATATTACCAGCAAATCTTGCAAGCACAGATGAAGTCAATTTACCTTCAGCTAAATAATTCACGAATAATTAATCAAACGCATATTTGAATGAATTATACAGATTAATTATTGTTATTTTTAATTACGTGAGGGTAAGTAAAGCTCAGCGAAACTGAAACCGCCGATCGCAGCAACTGTTAGAAATCCACAAAATCGACGTCCCCATCGATCCAGTATTAGTGTTACTAATAAACCAGCGGGTAATTCGGTTGATGATGCCAATGAGAATGAGACAAAAACTGAACTTTGTAGTAGTTTCAATGAGTAAACATGTCCATCAAAGCATATAAGTGTCATTGTCCTATGCAGTTAATTGAAAATGAGAAATAATAAATGACATTTTATAAAACTATCCATTTTTTTTCCTATTAATATTTACCAAAAACAAATTATTAGAATTGTTGTTCTGGCTAATCGTGGGGTTTTGAAGACATCAAGAAGTGTCGCCGATTCCGTACGAGTCTCATTACGGCTAGCGTTTCTCTAAATTGATATAATAATAAATAATCAAACAACAATTATCAATAATAAAAAATTATATTAATAAGAGTTTACCTGATAAATTTCATAGATTCTTGGATCTGGATTTCTTTTATTTACCCTCGCGATATTTTTTAAATTCTCTATTACTTTGTCCCATCGTCCAGTCGCCGCATACCAACTAAATTATTGATAAAAAAAAATTTTTCAATTTTCCTCCGTTAATAAATTTAATTGAATACTCTCTCACCGTGCACTTTCCGGCAGAATCCACGGTGTAAATAATCCAATTGCCATCGGCAACGACACAATATGCGCTAAATATCGCCAGTTTGCAACATAATAAGCTATCCATGGAAGTATTGTACTACCAAGAGCAAAATGTAGACCAAAAGCAATATTAAACACCAAGGTTCGTCTATTAACAGCCATATACTCGACCACTAAAATATTCAATACATAAATTAATTTAAAATTAAACAAATTATTAATATTAATTGATAGCTTGTGAATTACCAAGGATCAGTGGAATATTTATGCAATTATCAAATGCCAAACCAGTGATAAAACGACATACAGCAAACGACCAAAAATTCCAAGCAAAGGCAGTGGCAACAGTGCCAAAGGTTGAGACAACGCTACATAAAATAAGTGCGGGCACTCGTCCACGATGATCCGCAACCCATCCAAAGATGAAACCACCAAGTATTGAACCGAAGAAAAATATTGATTGACTGCTTGATATAAGTTGTTCTTTATCGCATACCCAATCTAGCTAATCGACAAGGGTCACGAAACAGTCAATTCGCTCGTCTTATATATATTCATCATTAATATTAGTACGAGGATGCGTGATAGCAAAATGAATCAGTAAAATTGACGAGTTAAAAAAATGATTAGGCAGAGTGTTAATATACCGGGTGTTAATATTTTATATTTAATAAAATTATACAGTTTGTCGCACCTCGCTTCCGATACTGAGATATGGAACTTGTGTCATATTATATTCCCATTTATCGCATTCAACAGTATTATTTGTTTGCCATACTTCCGCAGTTGAATAATTTTCACTGTTAATTAATTTATGATAATTCAGATCTTTGCGAGTACATTTTTCGTAGTACGGATACTTATCAGATACGGGTATGGCCATTTGAACCCTGAAAAATAATAAAATTAAAAAAAAATAAATTATATGAAAAATTCATACAATTTTAGGAGAACGAACAATGTTAGGCTGCAAATTAATTTATTAATTTCTAACGCACACGCTATCATCAATCTAATTTTATCCCAGAGCTCAATGGACTTTCCACGAGGTCACATTAATTTTATTGCATTTGTTATCAAAAACAAGTAGTGAATAAATCTCATTCGAATGGAAAATAAAAAAACATATTTATTGCATACATGTTTTCTATTAGACAATTGACAATGATTTTTTATTATATGTGTATACGTTTATATATTTACCGTTGTTCAGCTGTCATATTGAGTTCCTGGAGTTCGGGAATGTAACACCAGTGTTCTTGTGGCACGAGTGTCAAGAAAAATGTGGAGAAATAAAGATTGGCATAAACAAGACTGTATGGAAATAGTGCCAATAATAAATACCATTGATATCTTCCAAAACTTCCAACGTACGGCAGTATATCATCAATTGATTCTAATTTTTGTCTCAATGCCGTACGCTCACTTGGCTCTATATTATAAGTAATTGTTTTCAGTTGCTCTTTCATGATTACTTTGATTCTTTATTTTATATTATTCTTATTTGTCACTACAACCAAGTGGTCTTCATTTCTCTCACTGAAACAATATTTATCAGGTCATACAAATTCAGTTTCTCAACACATAAATTTCTCAGTTAATCTTCATTCATTCTCTTGTTTATTTATAAATTATTGATAATTATTCTACTAATAGATGTGCGATGGAATTGAATGAACGGTGTCAAGACAATGGGGTTAATCATTTTCATTGCACAACATCAAGAATTATGAAATATTCCAAATAATGTGTTAAATACACATTTTTGTTATCTATGTAATCCACAATGAAAGACGAAAAATAATAATAATAATAATAATAATGATGATCTACAACACATTCATAATATTCCGTGAAATTCTATCATGTTTAATATTCACAAAAAACATTTTGATAATGGATAGTTCATTTCAAATGTCATTGCCATATAAATAAATACAATGCAGACTAATTAAATAAGAATAAGATAGAGAATGGCGAGAAATAACAATTATATAAATGAATTAAATGAAAATAAGAATATAAAAATAATAATTGCAGCACTTACTGTGATGATAACAAATAATAACTGTTTATTGACTTCACGGGTAGCGCGTGTAACACTGTGCAATTTATTTTTCTGTTTATTTATATTGAATGCAATGGTGTTCACTGCTACGATGACATTGCGTCGCAACGGTCAATTCACGAGTGCTTGTAAGATATTTGTGTGTAGCGTGCGCCGTCTGTTGCACTGTTATGTCTTCAATATTACTTAAACACACATGTATACCTACACAACATTTATTCTTAACTTTATCCATGAGTATGGGTGGAACCGTGACTGGTTGATAGTGAACAACTGCGAGGCCAATAAGTTATTCAGTCAACAGACTATAATGTAGTTGTTGTGGAATAATTGGCATGCATACAATTCACTAAATCTATATATATATATATATATATATATATTTAAATCAATTGTATAATTAATATTTGTATGACTCAACCATTTATTCAATAATTAATTCAAAATTATCAAGAAAAAATAAATAAATTGATTAAATAATTGATGAAACTCCGATAAGAGTTGACAGATTGACACTATTTATATTTACGTCTGCATTTACCGTATATATATATATATATATATGTAATAAGTGGTGGAAATAACGTGCATATATGAACGTCATAAGAAAAAAATAATGATATGTTACTGAAAAGAAAGAAGAGGCCGGAAAATAAAATTGACCCTCATGCAGAGACTTAGTATTAATGACAGGTGTCTTTTGACCAGATATCATATGTAACATTATAGTATATGCAACAGATTACACCAGTCGTTGCAATTCAAATTATGTACAAAAATAAAATATTGGATGCATTAGTTATCAATGCTATTTTTAATTCAATATTTTTCCGATAAATAATATTTATAATATGAAATATTATTATTTAATTGGTAATAATGTAATAATAAATATACAATAATAATAACGGTGATTATTTGACAATTGTAAAAAATATAATGAATATACAGGTATTAAGCGTAATAAATTAGAAGGAAGCTTAGTTGAATAATAATGAATGAAATATGTGTTCTAATAATAAAATTAATACCGAATGCATTTGATGATTGATTTTTGTATTCAAAAACATGGCATAATATTATTAATTGGATATAATGAGGGGATGTATAAAGAGACCGATAAGAAGATTCAAGCAATGCGAATTTTATACGAGTAGAAGTAGGGAATCAGACTAATAATAATACATCAGACAATCAGCTTTGAATCATTCTGAATCTTCCGGAATAAAAATAGAAACCAAAAACAAATGTTAATCGCATTGTTTATGCATAGATTATACAAAAAACATCAGTGGAAGCTGTGGAAATAATACGAATTACACATACATGGATATATAAAGCTTCACAATTTCACGATTTCATCAGTTGTATTCTTTGTTCGATTTCGCGATCTAATACTTGATCGTTGGATCATGCTACTTCTCAATACCTCACCACGTAGATACAATCTTCCTGAATTTCTCACAGTATCTGTTGTATTTTCTCGGATGAATTCGGGCGTTACTTCAACATTCGCTTTTCTACGATAAAATTAATGAAAAAAGGAATAAAAATGATGTTATATTGATTAATTTGTTATGGATCGAATTGGAAATAAATAATGAGAATTACTTGATAAAGCATGGCATATCCCATATTCCCTGATCCTTTCCAAACTCCTCACCATCGTGCAATGTTTGTGGCAACTCTTGATTCAATGTTTCAGGAAGCAAAAGCGCCAAGCTACCTCCAATAATTCCGAGAATTCCAAGTAATAAAAGTGGTAATATGGGTGAAATGACAACGAGGTAAATAACAAATGGTGACATAATGTTTGAAATACAACCCATTAAATGAATAAAAGCGACGCCTTGTGCTCTGACAACTGTTGGTAGTGACTCAGCAGCGTACAGAAGACCAATATTGTAAGATATATTTACAAAAAAACGACCAGCTATGGCTAAAGACGCTGAATTAATGCCTGAAATTGTATTTAAATTATTTATAAATGAGATAAAAAAAAATAGATGATAAATAAAAAGTTTTAAAAAAAATTTACGAACTGGTTGATGCGCCACATGCCAAAATACTGAAAACACCTGCAATGACCATTGTACCAAACGCCACCCATCTACGTCCCCATCGATCAAGGACCAATGTGAGACAAATATCAGCCGGTAATTCCATCGCAGAGGCAATCGTAAATGTTATAAATATATTGAGACCAAGATTATCAATGTTACGTACGTGACCATCAAACACTAGTGATATAATCATCCTGTGTGATGAACAATATATTTGATCAATGAATTAGTCTTATTGAAATATAAAAAAAAATATATTAGACAGACTCACCAAATAATTGTAAGGAGTATTGTGACTTTACGCAGTCGTGGAGTTCTGAAGAGATCGATGGCGGTGTAAATTTTTCCCTCGACTTCATTCTCCAGTAATCGCTCACAATTCTCCTATAATAATTTTTCTTCTTTCAATAATGCTATTGCTTGCAAAAATAGAAATAAGTTATGATGATGGTTACCTTAAAACGTTTGTAAATATTTTCAGGGACTTGGTTGCCATTAAATTTCTCAATTTTTCGCAATATTTCAATGGCTTTGTCAACCTTCCCTTGACTAACTAACCAGCGTGCACTTTCTGGGACTATCAATGGTGTAAAGATAGAGAGACCCAATGGAATAGAAATAGCTAATGCAGTATATCGCCAATCAGCCAAAAAATATGCAATCCATGGTAAAAGGCAAGAAGCACAAGTAAAAAAAATTCCTATGGAGATATTAGCAACGAATGTTCGCCACTTTGGTCCTACATATTCTAACACTACGTGGATAATAATAAATACATTATTGCTGTATTGAACGATATATATAAATTGCAAAAAAATATTCACCCAGAATATACATCATGGCGAAGCATGTGTCATACGCCATACCAACAAAAAAACGAGCAAGTGTAAATTGCCAAAAATTATTTGTAAACGCCGTGGCAATTCCGGCTATACAAGCTGTCAAATTTGCAAAGACAATTGCTGGAATCCGTCCACAATGATCAGCAATACATCCAAATAATATACCACCAAATATAGCGCCAACAAAGAAAATACTCTGAGATATTGTTGGAAGTGCTGCGTTCTCGCATACCCAGTCATTCTATAAATAATTATCGTGACCGTTTTATTGATTTTTAATGTCGAGAATATTTTCGCAAAAAAAAAAAGTGTATGACGAAAGATAACTTTACCTGCGTGGCAATAGTCTCATATGGAATTTCCGTAAAATCATATTCCCAACCAAATTGACATTTTTGCGTTGGCCAAGAAGGATTGGAAATTGTAATTGTACCATTCATCAATATCTCAGTATAATTTACATTGTACATTGAACATCTAGAGTAACCCGATATACTTGCATCATCGGTTTCTCCTGCCGGCGGTATCGCCAATAATATTCTGTAACGACAAGAAAAAAGAAAAATCATAAAAAAATAATCAACAGAGAATATCAAAGGATGAATTCTCTCACCTCTGCTCAACCGTTAAACTCTCCAGTTCGGGTATTCGACACCAATGATTCCCCGGCACAAGGCTAATAAATATCTGACCAAAATATACAAAAACAAGGAAAAATATAAATGGAATCATACAAAAAAATAGTTGTTTTTGATAGAATCCAAATTCTCCCACATAAGGCAACAACTCATCAAAATCCATATCGTCATTTTTATTTGCACTCTTTTTATCATTTGTTTCCAAGTGATGATTCTTCGTTGAACCGTGACTTGCGCTTTCATTATTTTGCTCCTCTGCACCATTCACTGAAGAATTTATCGTTGTGTCATTCTTTGCCATGACTTATTTGTTTATATCTGTGGCACGTTAACTTCTACTTTTGTTGAATGAATTAATTGAATTCAACGATGGATATTTATTACACACAGTGATTACAAAATTATTCAATATTATGACATTAATTTCATACTATTTATTGATGAACATTATATAATATTGCATTAAAAATAGAATAGAACGTACGACATATGTTATAAATGGAAAAAAATATACAACTTCGTCGTGACCGCGCGACCGAGACACTATCACACGTCCAAGTTGTTGCAGACTGTTCTAGGTGTTCCAGGTATGGGGCGTGCTTCCACTCTCTTACCACCACACAACCACATAATTCAATGTTGTCAGCGTCATTATAAATATATACACTATGGTAAATGCTTTTGATCACAAATTTGAATGCAACCATTCACTATAAATCACTCGCATTTACAATTCTTATTGGCAGCAGATAGACATCAAATAATATCTTGATAATGCAAATCCAAATATTGATAATGTGGAAGAAAGTATTTATTCACAATTAATTAATTCCAACACTTCATATCAATTATTCATATTCACGGCTATATATATCTGCATATATATTTGATGTATAGTGAACTATGCAATGTGCACCAGTGGTATAAAAGCATTAAAAGGTATAAATTATGAATGTAAAACTAACTAGTTACAAAAGTTGTGAAAAGAAAAATTTGAATTTGATATTCACCGAGTAAATGTTTAGATTTAAATAATAATTTGATGAAAGAATATTCATTGCAATACAGCACTAGCGCATCATTAGTGTCATTTTACGATGAATACTGCGTACAATGATGTGGATTGATTAAATGGAATTGTAAATAATAATGCATATGCAGTAATATAAATTAATTTTACAATCTCACAATCTCAATGGGTGGATTTGTTGTGCTATTTCGCGATCTTAAACTAGATCTTTGGATCATGCTACTCCTCAATACTTCGCCACGCAGAGACAGTCGTCCCGATTTCCTAACATTATCTGGTGCATATTGTCTAATGAATTCCGGTTTTTCTTCATCATCCGCTTTTCTGAAATAAAATTAATAAAAAATTAATAAAAGTAATTTTAAAAATGATTCGATTAATTTCAAAAAAAATTCAATGAGAATTACTTCATGAAGCAGGGCACGTCCCAAAAGCCCTGATCCTTTCCAAAGTCCTCGCCGTCTTGCAATGTCTGTGGCAATTCATGATCCAGTGTTTCAGGAAGCAAAAGTGCCAGACCACCACCAATAATTCCAAGAATTCCAAGAAGTAAGAGCGGTAAAATGGGCGAAATTACAGCAAGATAGACAATAAATGGTGCAATAATATTTGCAACACAGCCCATTATGTGAATAAAAGCAACACCTTGGGCTCTGACAACAGTTGGAAGCAATTCAGCAGCGTATTGAAGGCCAATATTGTATGAAATATTCACACAAAATCGTCCCACCATTGCCAAAGACGCGGAATAAATATCTGAAATATATTCATATGATTTATGAATGGACGAAAAAAAAAGTGCGATTAACGTATGTGAATATTTATAAAGTATATACTTACTGCTTGAAACGGCACATGCCCACAGGCTAAAGAATCCAGAGATGACCATTGAACTGCACGCAAGCCATCTACGTCCCCAACGGTCAAGAACCAATGTGAGTAACGTGTCGGCGGGTAACTCAGTTGCAGCAGCAATTGTGAAAGTAATAAATACATCGAGACCGAGATTGTCAACGTTACGCACATGGCCATCGAATACCAATGAGATAATCATCCTATATAGAAAATAACAATAATTATTTAATTAGGTATATTTGTCGGAGAATGAAAAAGTAACACATGTGTATATTAATATCGCACCATATAATTATAAGGAGTATTGTTATTTTACGTAATCGTGGACTCCTGAAAAGATCAATGGCTGAATAAGTTTTTCCTTCGACTTCATTCTTACGCGATCGCTCGCAACTGTCCTAAAATAATTTTTTTATCCAATCACATTCCTTTTGTCAAAATTATAATTAATTGTGACAATAATCACCTTGAAGCGTTTATAAATATTGTCAGGAACTTGGTTACCATTAATTTTTCCAATTTTTCTCATTATCTTAGTTGCCTTGTCAATCTGTCCTTGACTAATTAACCAACGTGCACTCTCTGGAACTAACCATGGTGTAAAAATGGCAAGGACAAGAGGAATGGAGATGGCCAATGCTGTATATCGCCAATTAGCCAAGAAATAAGCAATCCATGGAAGAAGGCATGCAGCCAAAGTAAAGAAAATTGCTATAGACATATTAGCAACGAAGGTTCGCCACTTTAGTCCAACATATTCCAACACTGAGTGAACAAAGACAAATGAAATAAATTATTCAACATTTATATTTCTACGTATTTCCTCTCATTTTGTTTTCCCACATTATCCATTTAAATATATAGCAAAGTATCCAATTAAAGTTAATAACCCAATGATATGACGTTGGATTTGAGTGAATAAAACTTGTTAGTCATATGCCAAGTATGTATGTATGTATATATATAGAAAATGGTGAATAAAGTATTGTGCAACATTTAAATATCATCTTGCATGGTTATATATAGTGGAATGTTTACATGACGTCGCAGCAAATGACTGACGTGAATGACCTGAGTGGCGTATTGTAAATGCAATCACACCATTCAACTCATAGACTTGTTGTCAACAAAAGAATAAAATTAAATAATCATATAGATATCACATTTTTTTTTTTTGGCTTTTTCTCTTTCCTTTTTTCAATCGGTTTTCAATCTGGAATACAATTAACTATTGATACTTGAACAATCAAGATATCCAAGTGTTTTTCAATTGACTGAGCAGAAGTAACATGAGAATGAGAGTGAAACCATGTAACGGTTGAATTTTAATGGATAAATCAAATCAAGTGTGTAATGAGGTGACAACAGCCTTGAATATTGCGAGGGAACGCTAGTGCAGAAGGCTTTGAGATATAATGATAATATTAAAAATAAATAAATATGAAAAGGTGTAATGTATACGCATACGATACATAGGTATAATTAGTTAATTGAGTCGGAAGGAATTTCTCAGTACCTCTCGAATTCATACTCGAATATCAAGCGCACTTTTATATCAATATTTAAATGCGCACCACACTCGCATGCACGTGAGACAACTATCGGTTTTTCTCCTACGCTCAAGGTTGTTTGTTATGGCTGTCGTCACGTTTCAGATAATTTATGGTATCTCAACTAATATGAATTCTTAGGCGATGTAAAACCCAACCGATATCACAATAATTACAACCCATATTGCAATTTTACTTACTGAGAATGTACATCATTGAAAAGCAATTGTCAAATGCAAACCCAACGAGAAAACGTGTAACTGTAAATTGCCAAAAATTATTTGTATATGCTGTTGCAATTCCAGCAATACAGGCGATTAAATTGGCGCTGACAATTGCTGGTATTCGACCATAATGATCGGCAATCCATCCAAATATAAATCCACCAATTATGGCGCCAATAAAAAAAATACTCTGGGCAATTGTGGGAAGTGCTGCATTATCACAAACCCAGTTATTCTGAACACAATTTAATTTTTTTGTTAATATTTTTACTTTTATTTTTGTTTAATAACTGGAATGCTATTTGTAAAAATTGTAGATGATTTTACCTGGGTGGCAATAGTTTCATATGGAATTCCAGTGAAATTATATTCCCAACCAAATTGACACTTTTCTGTTTGCCAAGAGGGATCCGCAATCGGAATTATTCCATCCTGTAATATTTCAGTAAAATTTACTTTGTACATTGAACATCGAGAGTAGCCGGATATTATTGCACCATCGTTTTCGCCTGCTGGTGGTATGGCCAGAGCAATTCTGCAACAAAGTATCAATATTGACATACTTTGAAAAATTTGCCAAACGTTGCGTTAAATTATTCAAATACGTGGTCGTATCTATCTCAGACGCACTGGATTATGTTAAAATACGTATGGTGGTGTCACGTAAAGTTTTTTTTACTTTCACGCTCTCATTGCTCATACGAAGGTTTTATAAATATTTGTAAAGGCGATAAAAAAAATATTTTCATTCACCGTAAAGGCAATGAATAAATTGCACTCCATGATGATTGCATCTGATATGCTCGAATTGCATGTAAAACATCGTTTAAGGAAAAAAAAAATATAGTTGAATATGTTTATGAATTATTCTCCTACCAATGATACAATTTTATTTATCATTTTTTCTTTTCTTTTTTTTTTTTTGTATGATTTTGGATGATTTGTGTTCTATGAAAAATAATCGCTTAAAATAGTGGCAGAATTATTGAATATATTACAACGATATATTATACGTCAAATCATTTATTTATTTAAATAGTGATTGAATTGATTCTGATAACAGTTCATTAGTGTGATAAACAACTTATATAATCGAGAAAAAAATAATCGTCAGGTTTCATTTAATATTTATGTGTATTTGAAATTAAACGGCGGTTTTATCGATAATGAAAACAGTGTAAAATATTAATAACTCGATACCTCAAGAGAGAGAGAGAGAGAGGGAGAGAGCCTTGTCAGAGGGTCAACAATGCAACATTGACCCAAATAATTTCATGATCATTCTTTTATTATATTTGTTAGTTTTTTTTTTTTTTTTTTTCCAGTAATTAATTTCAAGTCTCACCTCTGTTCAACCGTTAAATTTTCCAATTGGGGTACCCGACACCAATGATTACTCGGCACGAGAGTAATAAATATTTGTCCAAAGTATACGAATGCAACAAAGAATGAAAACGGAATCATAAATAGAAATAGAGTTCGTTGATAGAGTCCAAATTCTCCCACGTATGGCAACAATTCATCAAAATCCATAAGATCATTTTGCTTATTTCCATTATTTTTTTCCATTTCGCGTTCACTTGTTGTCGATACAATTTGACTTGTTCCAGCATTATTAGTCTTCGGTCCATCATCATTGACAGATGAATTTATCGTCAAGTCGCTTGTTACCATGGTGACTTTGTCATATAGATATAAATGTCAAATTTTTTTTTATCACTAATGTAAAATAATGAAATTTTGACAATGTCACTTATTACGCACTTTAATAAATAAATTATTCAATCACTGCCTAAAACTTCTTGTCGATAAACACAATAGAAATAAAATGTTATTTCGCAAAAAATAATTGCAATTAATGTAACAATTGAATGATTATAAATGAATTGATGAAATTGAAATCTTAAAGGATTATTCGACCAAGTCTCAACTCAAACAAACAGCACTGCGATTCTTCGAGTGGTTACAGTCAGTTATAGGTTCGTCTAGGACGTTCCCCTCCTCTCATTTTCTCACTCTTTCTTTCGACAATATACAACATATATAATTTAATGTTTCCCTCCAGTCGCCATTGAGACTGTCTATAGGAACGATATTTATTATACGAACAAAATTCGAGATAACTGTCACCATTATTGCATCATATTATTATTATTATTATTATTATTATTATACAGCAACATCGTACATAAAATTTTATGTGGCGACATTATCTGCCGTATCTGTACGATTAGTGATTACAAACATTCAGAAGTAATAGCATTCTTTGAGATTATATTTATGCATAAAGACAAAAAGAGGAGAGGAAAAAAAAATGGAAATAAGAGCTTATTTGTTTCTTGATAATAATTATTGATATCTCACATCTTTATTATTAATTACAAGACAATATATAAATGAGAATGATGAAAAATGAACATTAATAAATGATGATGAAGGTTATAATGAAATATTTAATATCTTCCTTGAAATATTCTTTTACGATAATTTGAAGGTACACGATTGATGACAAACAGGAATAAAATGTTGTCTAAGATCATTTCCGGGGGACATTGAAAGCTTGGTTAGGAAGTTATTCAAGCATCTACTGTATTATAATGATCGATTGCTTCAATGTCCATATCTGACTTATCAATTGGTGATCAAATTAACAATGATGGAACAAAAAAAATAAATAAATAAATAATAGAAGGAAAAATATATGGGTCAATGATAGTGTTGACTGAGAAAAAATGTAACATTCAATGCTTACATTGCAATAAATCATTGACTCAATCTGTGATGTTTCCTGATTTCGCTGCTGTCTATCAATACACTCACAATACATTTGATAATCAATAAGAAATAACCCTGAACATTTTATTGCAATTTATTTTTATTAATTAAAAAAGAAAAAAAAATATTGATATTATTCAGATATTAAGATGGCTATTGATAAATATCATGCAAACGTTTATTATGTTGGTTTACACTTTTAATTGCCTCGTACATCATTTTGATTACTTTTTTTTTTTGTATGAATCATATAATTAACTCCATGAGAATTGAATGTGTAAATTTATCTGCTCTATCTTTTTATATATAAGTCTACTCGTTGGCGTTGAGTCAAATGATGAATAGATAATTTTTTAATATCAACTCACCTTTGTTGCATTATAATTATCATTTATTTTGTTTTATTTCAATCTACAATGACAGCACAATAGGCGAATACAATAAAATGAAAAATCATTGATCTCTTCTCACTGAACATTGAGAACGTGAGAGATCTTAATATATCATATGTAAGAACATGCTATATCCAAAGTTCAATTACCTCGATGATTAACTCATTTAATTTACCTCGAAGGACATGGTGAATTCAATCACTGATAAAACCACTGAGCGATTTATTTACCTCAACTTTGTGTTAATAAATTAATATAATTCGTTTTTCCATTGGATTTTTTTCATTTTTTTTTCACACCGAATATTTCATCTAATTAAAGCAAAATATATAATCGCGCCTCATTTTTGAAAGCGCTCAAATTAATTCAATAACGGCGCCACTATTGTGGCGCTAGTGTCCATTGTAAAGCACCCACGTCAAAAAAAAAAAAGAGTATAGCTATAGGTATGTACGTGTATAGGATATACCGCCATAGTCATCAAGATTTTCACATTCAGGATAAATATTGACTTTGTTTATGCTTTCGTTATTTTTAGATGTATTTAATAATTTTATTCTGAAAATAATGGAGTAAGTGGTATTCCATTTGTGTGTCCATCAGCAATAAAACGTGAGAGAACTTATCACAATTGCATCATTATGGTTTATTCTTTGAAATAAGATTCGCATCAATTGGATTTTTTTCACATCATCAAGGTTAGTTTCATGAACAATTCCATGACAACTATTAGCATATTTGGTAGGGTTTTTTTGCACTTTTATAGTGTTATGAAATACGTGACGGTCCATATAAATATTCGAGATGTAAATTATTTTTCATTTTGAATTTAAATTACATGATATATGTATGATATATATTTGTAGGTTATGAAACATGTTACGTTCGAGAATAAACATCGTGCGCATTTCTTATGTTACTAAGCACAAATAAACGACAATCATGTCGCTTCAATCAACTAATGGTAATCAAAATATTGGTAAGAATATTGTGAATGAATAAAATGAAAATGAAACAATTGATTGATTGACTGTAGACAGCAATTGTCAATACTTGAATGTTGTCCACAACTTTTTTCCACAGTAATGATTCCCACTAATGATGATAAAATTGATGTAAAACCATCTTCATCTTCAGCATTAAAGTCTGAACATATAAAATCATCTAGAATAGTGACATTATCAAAAAATATATCATTGAAGAAAGGTAATATTTGTATAATTAATACGAAACTTGTAACTTTAATTTGATGTTTTATTGTAGGAGAAGAAATGGAAACTGAATTGATGAATGATGATACCAAAGCTATAGAAGTATCGAAAACTCATGTTATAACAATGGAATCGAATAAAAAATTAAATACAAATCGTAATGTAAATTGTTCCAAAGTGCGGGTGAAAACATTGCCAAAACGTATGTGGAGAATGCAACATAAACGACCTGCGTCATTAAATAAAATTGCAAAAATATCTTCAATTAAATTGAACAACTTTGATGTTAATAAACAAAAGTCTAAACATAAATTACCAGAATTATGCGCGTCGACTACTGATTGTATAGCGTGTAAAGAAACATTTTTAGATAAACTTCAATTACACAAACATACAACGATTGCACATCCCAATGTGTCAATTAAATTTTGTGATTTGTGTGACAATACATTTTTTAATGAAAATGATTTGCAAAGCCATACGATAGCAGTGCATGGAGAAGCGGTAAAAATCACTGAGGGGGAAAATGATTTGGAGCAATTGAATATTTTAAACGAATTGGAAAAAATTGAAGAATGTTCTGGTGAAAACATTCCTAAAAAAACAGATGCAATAAATCAATTGACGAATGAATCTGACGGTCAAACAGATATCAATAGTGATGACCACAAAGTAGAAACGGAAACATTGGAGTTTATTCAAGAAGGGACAATTAAGACGATTGAAACGTTTCCTTATGCTGTTAAAGTTGAAATTGCGAAAAGACAAAGTGATATATTCTCATATACAGCATTGGAAGAAAAAAAAGAATATTGTTCAAAAGAATATGAAAATTGTTGTGAAATAAATGAAACAGCTGTGGTAGAATGTGAATGGACGAGCCCTAAACAAAATAATTTCAGTGAAAATACTCAGGATTCAATGTCAATTAATAATGAAGTACACGTAGAAAATTGTCTGACATTATCGATGGAAGAATTTCAAGATATAGAAGAGTTAGAAACGTCCTGTGAGGTCGATCAGATGGAGAAAGTTGAAAATTTTGTGCAAGACATTGTTGAAAATAGCAATTTTGTTTGTAGTAAAAATGATGCCCAATTCATTTGCCATGTGTCCAATGAACCTGTGATTGAATCAGTTCAGGTAATTAACAATGAATCCAATAACGATTTATCACTTGAACAATTAATAGAAACTTCGAGCAGTGATTTAAACACCGTATCATCATCCTCAAAAAACTCATCATCGCCAATCTGCAGAACGTATGCGTCTAAAATTAATCCACAAATATTGAAAAAATTACCGGCAAAAGTTAGTAATATTAAAAAAGAAGAAATTAATTTTTGTATCATGTGCCGTGAAATTTTTAGTTTAATTGAACAAAAAAGTATAAAAACAAATTCGGGTTCTGAAGCAATATTCAAATGTCCATTGTGTTCACGTTATTTTTCATCACGCTCATTATTAGAGAAACACGTGGCGTACCATCATTTAAATTGTGAATGTACAAAAATGACAAATTCGGCAACATCAACAATCGCTTTAGAAGCGTCAACTTTATCGGAATTGTACGAGTGCGTTTTATGTCCTGCGGTATTCAATGATTATGATGGATTGAGTAATCATGTGTTGACATTGCATGAACCAATGCCACCGTTTAAAGATCGTTTAACAATGGGCAAACCCGAATATTTACGGACAGTCCGATGCACTTATATGGAATCTAAAATGTCGTTGCCGAAAAACAAAAATAACATTGCAATTATATCAAAAATAACATGCCCCAATTGTGAATTAACATTTTTAACATGCGATGATTATATATTACATGTAAAAGAAATGCACAATAATATGGCGCCGGTAGAAAGTAATTGTTTGCCATCTGTTGAAACGCCGCAACTTGTTGAAAATTCAATTTCTCACACTGCAACAGATGTAAACTCAGAAGTAGAAAACATTGAAATGAATGAATTGGAGATGAATGATGCATTGGAAAGCATTGAAAATACCGTAGAAGCAATTAAAAATTCTAATGAATTGCGAAAAACTTGTAAGCGTTGTGATAAAGAATTTCAAACAGTTCGTGAATTGAGTGAGCATTTTTATTTTTCACACGATGACACATTGGAGAGTCAGGCATCAATGGCTTCGGCACCAAGCGCTGGTAAACATAATCACAATTGGCGCTGTTTACATTGTTCACAGCAATTCAAAATGTTACAGAGTTACGTGCGTCATCGTTATTATGTTCATAATGATGAATCTATGGTGCATGTATGTGAAAATTGTTCGAAACTATTGACATCAATAACAATGGTTAATGTTCATGTGTGCTTAAATGTCTCATCATGGGTATGCAAACCATGCAACCAATCATTTGATAATGGTGTGGAATTACGTCTTCACAATACGGCAGAACATATGGAATCGTCGGGGCCACACACATGTTCAATATGCGAAAAGCGATTTTTAACAATGTCAATGTTAATGCGCCATCGAGAAACAAAAAATTGTTATCCATGCGTGCGACCCCCGGAGAAATCAAATATCACTGGAAATACAATTAATGAACGTTCGACAAAAAGAAATACAGCCACCATGAAAAAATCAAAAATCTCATCAACAGGAAGAAAATCGAAAAAGGAATATTCACTTGAAGCAGATTTACCGAATATGCGCGTGATACAGGAGGACGTATTTGTTCGTGACGCAAGAGATAAAAATAATTTGCAAAATAAAAATTATAATTCATCACCAACATCATCTAAATCACAACAGGATGACGAGATTTATCAATGCAGTATGTGTAAATTATATTTTATATCCAAAGCCGGATTGAAAATTCATTTGAGACGTGCACACACATCAGCTGTAGAAATTTGCCAATTGTGTTATAAGATGTTTGTTACGGGAAATCTTGTCCGACACATCACTGATAATCATCTTAAACATGACAATAATAATCAAGCGTATTACAAAGCCATGAGAGTCAAACAACACAACACATTTCATATAGACGAACATGATATTGAGAAAGATACGGAAGAATTGATAGCGACAATTGGTGCAACTCAGTTACTCGGTTTGTGTGAATATCAAAGATTCACCGAACAATCGGATGATAATGATAGATTTTGTCCCGATTGTCCATTGACATTTGATAATTCGGAAAAATATCGCCGTCATTATGTGCAGACTCATGATAAATTGTGTTCATTGTGTAATATGGAATTTGAAACTGGGCCAGATGCGGCAAGACATAAAACACGAATTCATGGCTCAACAGCGTGTTATGTTTGGTTTGCACACAAACTCGTTGCTGCCATTAGCGATACAAAAACATTTAGTGAAATGGCGGAAAAAATAATTATTGACACAGTGCCGACAGAGAGAAATGAAAATAAAATGGAGATTGGAGAGAGCAGCGAGGATAAAAATTATGGCAACGAGGTAGAAGTGGCGATGGAAGTGGTGGAGGAAATTTATGGTACGATGAATAAATCGCATGAATGGTTAAACCATAATGAATGGCAAAAGAATGATTCTCTCAATGAGAATAGTTTACATGAGGAATTTGGTGTGAGAACAATTCAAAATACTGTTGAGAATGACGATAATGTTGCAATTATTGATAATGATTATGATAATGTTGGTAACGATGGCGATGGTGATGACGCTGATGAAAATAATATTTATAATGCCGATGATGGTATTGATGATGTTGATGCTGTTGATGATGATTACGGGGACGACGATGATGATGATGATGATGATGATGATGATGGTGATAGTGATGAATTGGATGATTACAAACTTTTTATATTAGTTACAGAAGATGATCTGGAAAAATATAAGAATAATATTTCGGAGCTTGCACGACAAATATATTCAACGTGTAATATATTTTCACTTAATCAAATTGAACGAATGTTAGAACCATATACAAAATAATAGTATGTGTAATGTTTCATTGCAATTTGCATTTGAAATACTAATTATTTAGCGATAGATTTTAACAAATTATAATTTCAACTATGGTTATATTTTTGCTTTATTATCATATTCTTTAAACAAAGAAATCTTTGTCTAAAATATTATTCTGTAAAATTTGACGGTTGAGTAATTGAAATAACAGAAAAAAAAAGAAAAAAGAAAAAGCGAATGTGTACAGTATATTATAAAGTAAAGATGTAAAGTTTCGTGGACTGGACGTCCACAAGAACCAAAATATTTGAAAGAATACAATTTTTTATAAAATATATTTCATGAGTATGTTTAATTAAATATCCAATGATACAATTTCAATACACAACAATTTTATTTATTCTCATACACTATCGAAACAATAAAAACACAGACATTTGTGTGTATCCATGAAATGTCTAAATAAAATTGAATAATTTCACCAGAAACAGAATAATCAACAAACTTAAAAAATACAAAAAACACAAAAGCCCACATGTAAGAAGGAGGTTAGGGAGTAGATTGTAAATGTCATTTCATTCATAATTCATGTCTACTTTCATACACCATTGACATATATATTAATTAATTGATAAATCTATTATGCATCGCTGATCTTTACTCTCCGGATAGCAACATCTGCTTTGGTATAGTTGCGCCATCGCTCGTACTTCTCAAGAGTTATATATCTATGCTTTATGATGCTACACACAGCTGCGTGCGTAGCGTTGCATACATATATAAATGTTTGGCAGTGTGGCCAGTGATACCAGATTGTGGTAGTAAATGTCCCTCACTAGAATATCACTACTACTGTAATAGATGCCAAATCATGGGACATGGATATATGGCATTCTCCCACGAACTGGCATCTCTGAGTGTGACTGTTGAATGCACCAGGCAAACAGTTTGTCTCTGTGCGGGGTTCTGTAAGCATAGGATATATTCGTGCTAATCAGTATAGTGTGGGAATTTGTTGTAGGCTGTACTCGTGCATTTTTCAAGAAGAAAAAAAAAAGAAATAAAAAGGAAAACAACTATGGCGTCAGACGATTGTGGAACAAAGAAACAAAAATTGAATAATGCATCGACTGCAGGATGCAATGGAGCAGTAATACAAAATGGAATTAATGAACAACAAAATCATTCATCAATCGTTGATCCTGAAATGGGATTTTATTGTTTTGATGTATTATATTCTCAATTGCATCAATTGGACCCACCGAAAACACCCAATTTTAGCAATGAATCATTGTAAGCAAGTTGTGAAATTTCAATACGTTATGTCATAATCGGTATTCAGATAGTAGCAGTATAAGTCACATAATTTTTTTTTTTTTGCTTTGTTGCTTATATAGTACACTGTATTCATTTGCTATTTGTGTTATTTATCACTCATCTTTCGAACGCCATCTTACATTTCCTCTTTTGTCTCTGTGTACATCCCTCACTCCCACTCGCGCTCCCACCATTCCTCTTTGTCTCACACCATCATTTGTATGACTTCCACAGCCAATTTGCAATTCCTTTGTTGTGCATTTCAATATTTACACTGTAACCATTGTATACTATACTCAATGTAATAAGCCCAAAATTTATAACAATTTACTCTTTTCAATCTCAAAAACTCGCATTCATATTTCTATTTAGTTCTCGACTTTTGTTTATTTTTTTCTTCCATTACCAAAATTAATTCATAAATATTTGTGTTTGTTTTTTTAGTCCGTTATTTGTCACATGGAAAATCGGGAAAGATAAACGATTGCGGGGATGCATTGGAACATTCACTGCGATGCGTTTACATTCTGGACTCAGGGAGTATGCTGTTACGAGGTATAACAATTAAGGGATTTTGTTATGGAATAAATATACATCATCACTATATTTATTTGTACTGATGGTGAAACAATCTTTTTTTCTGCAGTGCATTTAAGGACTCGCGCTTCAATCCCATAACACGAGATGAACTTCCGCGGATGCATGTATCCGTATCGATTTTACGCCACTTCGAAGACGGTACAAATTATTTAGATTGGGAAATTGGTAAACATGGTATTCTCATTGAGTTTTATAATGAAAAAGGCAATAAGCGTACAGCTACATTTTTGCCGGATGTTGCGCCGGATCAAGGTATGAAAGAACGAAATGAAAATACAAATAGATAAATTAAATAAATATAAATAAAAGCAATATATTGATGACTTTGTTAATTTTCCATTATATCATTTAGGTTGGGATCAAATTCAAACTATCGATTCATTATTGCATAAAGGTGGCTACAAAGCATCTATAACACCTGACTTCAGACGAACTCTTAAATTGAGGCGTTATCAATGCGAGAAAGTAACGGTTAGTTATCAAGACTACGTAACACATCGACGGTGCTAACAAATGGCCCATAATTTATTAGCCAACGATGTTAGTGCAATGATTAAGTTGTCAGTTATTGCCAATTATTTGGAAAATTGTTTGATAAATTTTTCGATATCGTGCGATCACTAAAAATGCCTGAAATAATTAGAAACAATTTTTTTTTTCTATCAACACAATGCTGCTTCTCTGATTAGTTATATTATTCAGCTGATTCATTTCCTTCCATTCACAATTGTCTTCATCGCAATATTCAATAATTATTAACGCAAAAGAAATTTGGATTGTTGGGAAGTGTGCAAGTCAAAATTGATGGTATGCGGCAATTATTACTCGCAACCTATTTCATTATTTCAAATGGCATCTATCTTGTTTTTGATTATTAATATTAATATAAGTGTGTAAGTGTTAATAATATGCGCAATTTAATAGAATTTACTATGAATTCAATATTGATAAAATGATATTTCTCTTGCGATATCTTGCGTATGGAAATAAAAGAGCACGAGTAAATTCGAAATTTTTTTTATTCAATACTATTTGAAATCTTTAAAGTACCTGTTAGTATGTGCTACTATTTAGCAATGATGGTGGCATATAAAAGGTGAATATAGCTAAATAATTTGTTGAAATCAATTGAAAAACCAAATTCATTTTGTTAAAATACGATGATTTATATTTTACATTTTCATTTCTTTGTTTATAATGACTAATAGATTAATATCAGCTTGAATTAAAATGTCAATTGTTATTAAAATCGTATTGACTACAGCTATAGAAATAAAGAGAATAAAACTATTTAGATATAAGTGGCATTGATTGAAAATGGCGAGCTCATTGTGATTTATTACTAATGACGTTCATGATATACAAAAAAAAATGAATAAGGAATCAGTAATAAATGAAATAAAAATTGAATTAGAGCGTCGTGAACTCGCTGGCATCACGGGGAGCATTAAATTTTGGACTGTGCTCATAAAAATAAATGCATATGACTGCATAGACGCGCTTACAATATGTACTTTAATTTTATTAATTAATGCATTGAATAACATCTAACGGGTGGTTAATAATATTATACATATATATTGGCAGAAGGATAAAAAATTATAGCCATGATTCTTCCGTTTATTTAATTGTCTTATATTTGTTTTTGCTCGCTTGACTTAGATATCGCCAGCTGAATTGGCAGTTGGTCTATAATTCACTGCCACATAATAATTAATTCATTATTATTTCTATATACAAAAACGGAAGATACTATATAGTTAAAAAGAAAAAATCTGTTATCATTATGTTGACTTGAATATTGTTACTTATTCATACATAAGTACGTAAATTAGATTTATTTTGGAGATCATGATGTCTTAAGTAAAATATATATGAATGCAGACAAGCGATTGTATATGTGTACCACAATTAACTGTCAATCATAATTTTTTCCAATATTAAAAGTTAAAGGGCATTTAATTCGATTTAAAAGGAAAAAAAATTTAATGCAACATAAAAATTGAATTACGTGTGCAATCAAATAGAAATATAAATGCGATATAGTTATTTTTAAAAAGATAATCTATTATCCCCATTGTAACGTCATAATACGCAAATGGGGAAGAAAAAATAAAAGAATTATAAAAGAAAATTATATCTTTAATAGCCAAATTGTAATTTTTGTCTGCTTTAAGAAAATGAAAAAAAAATTATCAAACTATGAATGAAGAAATAGAGTAAAATAAAATAATTCTTCATGTATTATATGCAGATATTTGTGTGCAATTCGTAATAAATATTAAAAAACAAAAAAGTACGATTACAATATAAAAAGAAAACTTATATATAAAATAAATCGTTACAGAAATTCATTGGATTTTAATAAATTTTAGATTGTAATAAAAAAAAAATCATAAATGTTATCGATTATATGAAATAAAAAGGAAAAGCACATTGTGCCTATCGGAATGAGAATTGAATTTACAAAAAAAAAAGAAGAAAAGCCTGTAAATATTCCACCGTGTATCACGGTGGGTATAACAAATTACTAAATAAAAGTAGAATGAATTTAATATCGATTTATATTTTTATTACAGAAAAAACACACATAATCAAGTATTTTCTATCTCTAAAATTTCTCTCTATCTTACTCATGAATTCATCAAGTATAAAATTATTTCACCAATTCATTCAAGCACTTTGATTCTTATCGATTATAAAAAGTCAATTTCAGGTAACGATTCCACGTCTCCATTGTCTATTCGTGCCCTAATTTTATGCAAAGATTTAGCTTCAGCGTATGTGATAAAGCCCGCGGCAATAATGTGTAGTGGAATAATAATTTTCATTTTTGGTAGGAGAGTTCTATTCAGTGAGTACCATAATTGCAATAGACCTTTCCAATCCTGCCAATATGGTAATTGATATGTACCATGTCGAGTTGCAAACTGGAACATTCAGACAATACAAGAATGAAATTAAATTCTTCAAAATTAATTTGCCAGTAGATATCACTCACCATACAGTTGGCAATTGGAGATATCACGGATGGATATATAACAGATGAAAATAATTGAATGGCAATAGCATGAGTTTGATGGCAAAGAATGCATAAATTGTTATCAATGAACATTTGCTCACTGACAAACTGGAATTTTAATAAAGTTAACAATCATTTTCCTGTTCGTAAACAACGACAAATAAACAAGTGCATTGGATTTATATTAGTAGTTGAACAATTATTTATTTTCACTTACTAGAAAATGTGGGACCATTGCTAATATGGCAGGGGTCAGTCCTACTGCAAGTTGTGTACTCGCAATACCGTATGAACGTAATTTCAATTTCATTCTATAATGTTTATTCATTTTCAATGCGCTGAATCCAGCAAGAAGTGTCATCCCTGGAACTCCAAACAAATACGGCCACCTAATTTACAATATTATTAATTTATAAATTAATGGAATGTTCCTTTTTCATAATTTTTTTTTTAGAACGTGTAAGAGAATATTCATAATTGCCGTACACATCCCATCGATCCGGCCAATGTTTTAACTGTTTCCACTGATAAAATATTGCTTCTTGTTTAGTTAATTTAACGGCATTTTGTGGCACTTTATCACCCGTCATTTTCAGCGACATAATTAATATAAACGTTTCTGCTATACAGCAACTATTACCAATATCAATAATCCTGTTGTGTTTTTATACGGAGTAGTTACATAACCTTACACGAGTTCCGTTTCAATCACTGGTCGCCATTTTGCACTCTGAAATAATTCAAATAAAAACCGCGCTTGAATAATATACATTTACAGTCGCAAGATGGCGTGTGTATATAATACCGCATTGTAGTGACACAGTGCGGCAGGTATTGCAACTTGACAGAGTACGCGGATATACTTTCATTGCTTTCATCCCTTGGTAAAACTTTATACGTATACTGTGTGAGTGTTTAGATGGTGAAAAAGGGTAACTTGACAGATGCACTCGCTGGCGTTTGCGGCGCCTGGCGTCGTACTGTGACGTCATACGGCGCAATCGACCAATCAGACTATTCGCCAGTCAGTTTTCCGGCAGCTTAACTCGCGCGTCGCCATATTGTCTCGGTCGCGATTGTGTTTATATTATATTCAATTAGTTTATCGTGATTGTTTCATTGTGAATTAGTGCGAAATCACGTGCTCACACAATTGTTGTTGATGTTTTACAATAAATTTATCGAGTTAAACGTGATGTTACATTGAAGTGACAGCGTGGTAGTTGAAATCAAGTGAGAAAATAAAGAAAAGGAGAGAGAAACACAGGCTTCCTTTATTGTCTGGCCTTGCTCCAATTCCGTTCCTGTTTGTCAATAATTCATTGTTGGAGCTTTTGGGCAGCCTCATATCATCCCTTGACGTTCCATACGCCAATCATTTTATCAAGCGGATACGTGTGACAATCAGCTGGATAAGGATGCCAGTTCGTAAGCAAGGTGGTAAGAGCCCGTAACTATATAGAATGTTTAAGTCTAAACACTCTCCACTTTCATCCATTTCACCCCCCCCCCCTTCTCGCGTTTTTATTATTATCATTATTATTATTTCCCTTTCTTTTTTATTTTTTTTTTATTCAACTTTGGCCCGATTTCTCCAGGGCGTAGGTCACTCGGTCAGCTGTCATTGAACCTCCTCAAATATATTGCAATTTATTTTAATTATATTCACATTCACTTATTATCGATGTAAAATCAATTTTGTACAAAAATATATCGTTTCATTCAACAATTTTCAATGTTTTTTCATTTTATTTTAGGTTATTTTTTTTTGCTCTCTTCTAAATTCTCTCAATGTGTCCTTGTGATTTGCCCTCGAGACGAATGAGAGACACAATCGGTTTTATGTCAGTTTACGCAATCAACATTGTTCTTCCATCATCACTAGCTTGACATGTTAGTTTTCCCGAGCGCGCTTTATATTAATGTAGGCCAAGATTGTGTTGCAATAATCCATAGATATATAATATTATATATAAATGTTTTGGATGTGGTTGGGTGACAGCCAAATAAATGCGATAATTTCAGTGTTGGCGATGTGTACTTTAACGTTAATATTTCGATGCACATTGGGTTTAGGGCTCTGTCCAATTCAATAATACTCCAACATTTATATATTTAATGCCAAATATTGTAGACACACTTTTTTTTGTTCAATACATTTAAACTATGTAAAAGCATTGAATAAGTTCAAAGTAAAAAAAAAAAACCAAAAAAAAAGATCTCGGGCACGTCGCCAATAAATCATTATATACCCATCTAACAATTACGTTTTATTCTTATCAATTTTTTCTCTCTCTCTCTCTCTCTCTCTTACTCTTCTCCACTGACTGTCACATCTTCTTATATCCTATTCGCTTTGTGTATTATCGTCGATCTCTCACTTTACCCTGTGTCAACACTTTGTCATTTCTCCCTTCACACGATAACCACGTGCACATACTTGATACATAGTTATCAATCTATTTTATATAACTGTCTTATATATATATATATATATATATATATATATATATATATATGT
>CAJUYH010001843.1:0-37008 GCA_910591685.1 Galerucella tenella
TTCATAATTTACTATGGATCTACATCAAGTAAAAGCCTCATTTATTCTACAAAAATAAATTTATAAATAGAAATGGAGAAACGCAAACCCAGAAATTGGGATCACGATATTAATCCGAGAAGAAACATATTTGGGAATTGTAGACTGATTATAATATTATAATGACAGTATGTATAAAAAAACTACACAAAGTGAATTTGTCAATCGTACCTTCCGTCAAAAGATATAGTAATCAAAAAGTTTTATTTGTGTTGTACCGACCCGAACCGATTAGATTCAGTGCGTACCCTGCTTTAGGGAACTGCAAAATGAAAGCTATCTTCAATATCATTTAATAAATTTTATTTCAAAATTAATATATGATCTGCCCTCCGTAAAATTTGTATTTTTATATTGATTGCGGAAGAATATCTTGATATTTTATTTTTGTCCAAACTTCCATTACATGGGTTCGGTGTTTAATTCGTGTCAAACTGGGTATTTCTTCTAAATATACCGGTTACGAATTTTTTGTAGACCATTTCTATGTCTGAATTAATTTTTTCCCGATTTTGACGGATATTGAGAAATTTTTCCGTTTTCATCGAGAGAATTACGATATGATTATTAATACTTTTTTACCGTCATAATAATCATCTTTGTTGAATCCGTTGCCAATCTTTAGTGATTGATTGTTATCTCCTCTTCTTCCGTCTCTGCCAGAATTTTTTGTTTCGTTATTTTTCCATAAGAAAATATATTTATCCTTTTAAATGTGGTGCAATGGATTTTGATTTGAAACTGTATCGTTTTACTCAGAACTTTTCCATGCCTTCATTCTCGGGTATTTTAATTCACATACATGTTGAAATTTCCCGCGCCTCCTAACCTTTTAAGGCGTTGTCACATGTAATAAATATTTGAATAAAAAGTACATTTTCCAAATTATTTGCTTATTACTCTTTACCACTTCTTTAAAGTTCAATTGAAAATATTTTTTTTTATTGGTTTACCTATTTATGTCATACCAGTTCATTATTGTGTTTTTATTGCTTAGTTAGCAACTATCTAATGTCGTACTTTATGGCCCGCGCGGGCATAAAGAGAAATAAGTTTTTGTTCAACTTATTTAATAACTTTTATTATTGAAATAACAGACGGAATATAGTGATATATGTAAATATTCGATGAACATTATTTTGACGAATTAACATAAAATTGGCAGTTCTGAAAAGATCCGGTGATAGTAAAGTTACCTGCAGCAAACGATTCATGTTTCATTGTTTGAGTATCAAATTTCTGTACCGAAACGCCAGACCCGGAAGGTACACCTGCCAGCATTCTTGAAACTTCATTTTTTGAAGATAAACTATCCTCTAACATATCCTTCAGCAACCGACGTACTTTTCCATCCACCATGGCTCTTCAACGTGGTCATACTGGCTCCAACCTCTCCAAGAAGAGTTGCTGACGTTCGACGCATACAATGACCTGTATACTTCTCAGGATCACTTAAACCCAGATATTTCGCTATAATGGACGGGATTTTTCCAAACGTGTTTTTTCCTACTGGCTTACAGTACATCGACCTTGTCTATAGGTCAGAAAAAGCCTTTTTTCTGAGCAACCACGTGGCCGTAGTGACATATAATATCTTATTAGCTTTAAACTGTTCATTTCACCGTCATCTATAATGGTAAAAATGCGCTTTTTATCGGTCTTTTTCTATCTTCTACATGAGTAACTAACATGTTCACAAGCTCTTGCCGTCAACATCCACCAAATATTCCAAATATTAATACAACTTTGTTCATAAAAAACGTCTGGTTCGGTGCCTGATGAATAAATTTTAAAACATCATCTCTAGACAGAATTTTAGACTTCTTTGGTTTGTACCCTTTTGAAGTTTGCTTCAAATATTCCATTAACTTATGGTAATTAGCAATGTTAATATTTTTATTTACTATTAAAGTCTTCTTTACCATGGAATATTTGAACTACAAGGAACTCGGAGAGAATGTTTTAGCGAGATCGCCGAAGTATCCAAGCAACACAGTTTCATTAACATCTTTTACGTAGTTTTCTTGCATTCAATTTAATAATTTTTCGTATTCCATGTCGTAAGCCTCTTTAGACTTTTTTGGTAACAGATTTTCAGTTGCTTTCTTTGCCTTTTCAATAATTTTGTCAGGAATTCCAAAATCTTCGTTCATTTTGACTTCTAACTTTGACACATACAGAAATTATTGTGATTTTATGACATTTACGTTTGTCAACATTCACCTAGCAACGATAGTGTTTTCTATGATAAAATAGCAATGTTATTAATTCAAACCGGATTTTTTCAAATACTCAATTGTATTGAGATTGGATTGCAATAACGAACTAGTATGACATAAAAAATTGTATGTACCGCGGGATAAACAGATGTGTATACTCTCGGGCGACTTACAAACCCTCGGACCAGAGGCCCTCGGGTAAGATGTCGCCCTCAGGGCATAAACATCTATTTATACCCTTGGTACATAAATAACTATTAAAGCACGCCTCAGCTTGTTTAAATCGGTGAACCATTTTACCTATTTAAAGCAAACACGCGAGTTTTTTGAAGTTACCATGGCAACATCAACAGCTCGAGAAACGAAGTCTAAATGACAATTTTTTTATTATTGATCTGACAGGAGTACTTTGTAACGTCAAAACCTTCATTCGAACAATAATTAACAATTTCAATTTTATAAATGAAAATGGAAAGTACAGTTGGTATTTTTTGAGATATTAACATTTCGATTTTTCAAATCGGAGGAAATGGTATTTAAATTAATACTGTTAACATTCTCAGAACTCAATGAGGTTGAACTTCCATCAAAATGCAAATTAGTTTATTTTTTCCTCATTTCCATGACAACGCAATTCAACCATTCTACATTATTAGTTCTTATTTCCATTTCTTGTTGTTGTAGTAGTAATAGATACCAGTATTTATAATTTCAAAGTGCACCAATAAAAAAAATAGCGTAAAGTATTCATGGATAACTGGTCTCTAAAACTCTATTTCGAGCACTCCGGCTTCGCCGTCGTCCTCGAAAAATCGCGCGTGTTAGACCTTAATATCCACTTATACTTTAATATACTATTTCTTTCCGTTGATACCACTTGCATTGTGATTGAATATCTATTTTTTTGCTTCGCATCTCCAATATTTCAAGATAATTTTTTATAATTTGCAAGTTCTCTATAAAAGCAATTTCAATAGTTTTCTTGCATCTCATGAAATTTACCTAAATAAGAATTAAAGTTGAAAATGGACCTTTTATGTCGTTTTCCTACCATCCCTGTATCCAGAATATTTTTATATTTTTCGGATACTTTTTTCTGATCACATTTGTTTAATTTGACTAGAATTTTGTAAAATAACGACATTTTTCGATTATTTACTCAAATATTTTATATTTTAGAACCATTTTAAATTTTTATAAACGAAAAATAAAAATGTCTAATGCCTTATTAGATGAAAAAGAAAAACTATAATGCGAGTTGTGTTGTTATATATTATTTTATTTTGTTTGTTGTTAGGTTTTCATTTTTTACAATTTTAAACTTGTAAAAAGCCGTGTAAATTTTGTACATGAAATAATTTATTTTTCTGTTACATGTGTTGTAAATAAAAAAAGCAAAAAAAATGTACAAAAAAGCAAATCGAGACAATTATAGACTGAGTAAGCAAATTGTTGCGAAGGTGACCCTATTGAATTTTCCCCCGTGGGATTAATGATAATCTTTAAATAATAATAATAAAACAAACGGAGACAGAAATAATCGTTCTTACATAGACAAATTTCAAACTAAAATATGCAGATTGTAAATATAATTCCGATTGAAAATATTTTATGGGTATATTTTGATAAAACAATCCGTTGTACTCTTTCAGTACATTGAGTTATTTCAACTTGAATTTGTAGATTTATTTCTACTTCTTAAATTCTGATGTTTAATCATTTATATGTGTACGAAGTTGAACTATTTTAATTTAAGTATCAATACTCAACCCAACTTGAAAATAAATCGAAGGTTTGTTGAGTTAGTTTTTGTAACAAATTACTTTTTTTTAAATGTTCTGCATTATTAATTTGAAATATTTAACATTCATATTCAATAGAGCTTTTATTAAAAATTATATAAATAATAACCTATTAAAAAATGTCAGGTCTGGTTTCCGAGTTAAATTTACATAATTAACTAAAATCTGATTTAAAAGTGGTCAGCTCCATATTGTAATCATAATAGTTCTTTCTTTACTCCCTTCATCAGCCTTCTTTCTTCTTCCTTTTCTCAAATGACCCGCTATGTTCACAAGTTGTCCAAAATTTTTTCTTCCAACACTTCGATTGCACCAGACTCTGTTTGTCAAATACCGTTTTTGGGCAACCGACGAGATATTAAAGCTGTCTTTAGAGGGGCCTACAATTTTTGTAAACATTGTTTATCAAGAACAAAATATCAACATTTTTCCATTATTTCAAATGCCTTGTCGAGTTTAGTTATTTTTATTCTCTCCATAATGTCAATATAAATTTAAAGCTGCAAAAAAAAATAATAGTGTGCTACTCCTAAATATCATGTTCCACAAGGTTTAATGAAATTGGATGAAAAAAATCAAATACTTTAATCCTTGAGTAATTGTATGATTACTATTTGTCCAATCATTATTTCACTCTCACCTTTCACAATTTAAATTGCAATTTAAATTTTCAATTTGATTATGAAAAATTCTTTCTGTTTCTGTTAACTATTTTTCCGTTGAATACAGCAATATAATCAAAGTTTTGCGTAATATTCTAACACTTTGCCAAAGAGACAGGGATAAAGCTTGTATTGTATATTTGAATGTTGCTGATTGTAAAAGACACGGTGGCTAGCCGAAAAGAAAAACCTTATATCTCGCCAATAAATTTTAGAACAATTTGTAAATAATAAACAACCAAAACTATTTAAATCAAACATTATATTTTGTCAATTTCAACAAACATTTTCCCCTTAACATAACATAAATTTACAAAACACGGTCAGTAGATGCTAATTGAAATCGTTTTTATAACATGAAATTGTTGAAAAATTATTCAATATCAATGGCAGCTCTAAAACGTTAAATAAGGACATACATTATTGTTATTCTCTACTGACTGGAGCTGTTTTAAGGACCCTTGAATAATTATTTTTGTTCAAGAACTTTTGTCTTTATTAAATTTTAGGGAAAATGTTTGAAATAAAATGTTACGTAGGACTAGCAAAAAATGTTGAATAACCAAATTGTACGTATTTAAATGTTTAAAATTAGCGTTTTACTGTATGTAAGAAAGATACTGGGGCCAAGTTTAAAACGTATCTTATTATTGAGTTGCCTCAGATTTAAATAAATGTAAAATTCAAAAATCGCGTAAAACCTGTACGTTTAGTTTTCCAGGTATTTTATTTCGAAAGTTACGCTAAGCTTGGTATATTTTAAAGATAATTATACCCAAAATCGTAAGGCTAGTTATTATAATACATTCTTTTAAGAAAATAAGTTTATGTAGGTAATTTATTTAAATAATAATAATAAAATGTTTTTGTTTAATTGAAAAACGTTTAAAATTCATTTTGACGACATATTTAATAAGATGAGAGTTATTACATAATATTTTATGTAATTTATCTTTGAAATATACCCAATGTTTGTTATTGGCAAAGCTTATATTTTAAAATAAAAAAAGATCTCAAAATTTGTTCCGCGTTTAGGATACCACTTGCATGGTTTGTCAGTCTTGTAAGATGTGATTTAATCTCCATTAGCAATCGTCTTATTATGATCAAAATTGTATATTTTCATTCGTTTTTAACAGTATTTCTTCAACTTCTTATAATATACAGGCTGTCCTTAAATTTAAGTACGTTTTGAAATGATCTATTAAAGTGAACCAATGTAATAAATTGTGATGATATATGTTTACTTTGAAGTGAAGGATTATTTTATGATTTTATCAACGTATAACAACGTTCTGAAATTACTAAATTGATATATACGTTTTTTTTTAAATTTTGGATACCCTGTATAAGAAAAATTTTTGTCAAGTAATGGTTGATTACTTTCCTTAATATTTATATACTTATTTAAAATACATATACATATATATTTTTATTAATTAAACAGGTTTAGGACTGTTAAATTGTTCAAAACTAGCATCGACGTTCGAAAATGATGGACGTTTTTTTTGTAAATAATAGTTACTGTTGTAAGAATATGTCAATTTTAGGGAATTGGGAATATAGTTAAAGAAATTTGTACATATTTTATTGACATTAGTTGACTTAGTGAATACACATGAAATGTTAATAACTTTATAAATAATTATATACATATTAATTAGGTATTATTAATAAATCGCTCTATGAGTATAGTTTTTTATTGTTTTTATACCATTTTACAACAAACAAGACAATCAATATCGAGATAATGACGATATAAGTGTCCCTCTTCTATCCAATAGTCTCCTAAGTCATATTTCATTCACATTCCCCGTTAAACCCGGTTAGAGTATCTCGGTGAAGGTGGTGGGAGGCAACTACGTCATAATGACGTCAACATTAACCATTTTTGAAATCCTATTTCTTTCACTTTACGTTTACCCGTGGTTTACCCACTGTGATGTAAATATAACCTAACATTTATTTTTAATCCGAGAGGAAAAAGATTTGTTGTTTGTAATCCTAATTATTATTGTTCATGTCTATGAAAATTAAATATGAAAAAATTGAGTTGTCTGCAGCCCTGTGCTTAATAGATGATCTGACCTCTCTTTTGCTAAAAAATACTCAACTCTCCTAATCTTTACCATTTCGTAATATTTGCACATTTTCCTGTGTATTTCGTACTTCAACATCCACTCCATTAATTTCTAATTTGAATGCTTCCATATTATTTCTCTATCAATATTATTTTGTAAGCAAATCTTCTAGTTCACGGTTAAACTCAATGAAATGGGATTATCAGCTTTAACCATGACGGGTAATGTGAATGAAATATACCTCTAGGTTTTGTGCCTTGGTATTCTACTGCTGTGCATTCCGCAAGTTTGTGAATGGAGGTTTCTTCTTCTTTTACACAGTATCTACAATTTTTTTCGCTCAACTAGTTTGAGCGCTTATTCAGGCGGCAGTGTCTTGTAAGGACACCTGTCAAAACTCATGAATGTATATTGAGGTGACATTTACTGAGACCTAACAAATATTTCTTCTATTTAGTACCTGAGGATGCCCACAGGGAGTAGCATCCCCATTAATGTGGCGTCTGATGGTTGAAGAACTCCTGTGTGGTTCGAGGGACCTCGGAATACCCTTCCAAGGATATGCTGATGATATTGTCATAGCATCCAGGGGAAAATTCGAAAACATCCTTTGTGACATCGTACAAAAGGGACTGAGCTGGTGTAGGCAAGTGGGACTTAGCATCAATCTACCAAAACCATCTTAATAATCTTCACTAAGAAAATAAAACTCAACCTCAAAATCTTTTAACTTTATGGCAACGAGGTTGAATGGAGACAAGAAGTCAAGTATCTAGGTTTGACTGTAGAGAGTAAATTCCTGTGGAACAAACACGAAAAGGAGTTTTTATACAAAGCAAATATGGCTTTAATGGAGTGCAGGAATCTAGCGCTGCAACCCAAAAATCCTGAACTGGATGAACTGCTATAGTTAGACCAATGATCACTTATGAAGTCATTGCGTGGAGTAGTACAATTAGCTCAAACTGACTCAAAAGCAATGGAAGG
Organism: Galerucella tenella; assembly: GCA_910591685.1. NCBI lineage: Eukaryota > Metazoa > Arthropoda > Insecta > Coleoptera > Chrysomelidae > Galerucella > Galerucella tenella. The sequence continues at coordinate 7,791 of CAJUYH010001843.1, forward strand.
AACTGGGATAGGAGTGCACGGGCGGGAGGAACCAGACACTCTGAAAGCTTGGGAAAACCCCAAGTATCTTTCAACAGAGATAGAGGAGAAACTCACAAGTAAGGATCTTACCAGGAACAAACATTATGCATTCCAGGCCGAAATGTGCGGTATCTTTCTCTTATGACTCCGAAAGTGACAACGATACAGGTATGAGAATGCCGGGAAGAACACCGTATCCTCTCAGAATTCACAACAAAATAACTTTGGTGTGGGTTACAGGACACTGTGGCATCAATGGTAATGATGGAATTGCCAGAGATACGGAACAGAGGCTACATTCGGGACCAATGCACCTGAGGATGCGAACGTGAAAATCGGCCAGAACACAATACTACTCGGACAGTCTAGGCTGTCCCCCTATAATACAACATCCAACAAGAACCTGTACAGATTGGTGGCTATAGAATTGCGGATTGGATATTGTGAAGGTAAACTTGAGGATGAGGTGTGATAAGACCAGCATCTGAGCAAAAAAGACCGCGATATATGTGGCTAAACTGAACATGGCGGGCTGGTATGCTGTTGATAGGCAAGAAGGGTTAAATGGATTGAAAGAACGCCTATTTATTAAAGATATGAAAACAGTAAAGGAGAAGAGTACCCTAAGATTGGAACAGTTAGGCCGTAAATAACCCTTGAAATCTACAATAGGCATTTCCTCCAAATTCCAAAGATATTAATGACCTCACTGACGACGCCGTATAAATGTGGTGACCAGATAACATGTGACTGCAGAACTAAAAATAGTATCTATTATTAGAAGAAATAAACAGAAGAGGCCACAGTTCAAATCAAAAAGAAGAAAAAAAAGGTGACGTTTAAAAACTTGGGTTATGGTTGTCTATTATTAAACATTAAAATGTCGTTTCCACTAACAAACAAATTATACCCGGCAAACCACAAAACCACTTTTGTTTTAGATCACACACCATATTTTGGAATATCATGTGAGAACCCAATAGAATTTGAGTTTCTAAAAAGTCGGACACCTGGGTTCATTCCTATGAACCCAATTTCCAAATCTCTTTGGACTTCTAGTGTTGAATCTGCTATTGAATATTGTAGAATAGTATGGGATTTATTTCCCCAAGGAAAACTAGTAAGTCTGTCCGGTTAAATGGAAAATATAATTAAAATTGTATTTGTAGGTAAGATTTATAGCCAGTGATACAGTAGCCCACATCCTGAATACATGGAGTCCTGCTCAACAAAATTTAACTCATGTGAGTAACACTTTTTAAAATTGAATACGATCTACGTTCCACTTATTATATTGCTTAACAAATAAAGGTGACCATACAATATATTTCAAATATTACGAACCAAAATACATTCACTTTTGAAAATAGCATGTTTACTATACTTGTGGACATGTAATAGGATCTGTGGAAAATCTTTGGGATTAGGACCCAAACAAATCCATCACACTCTGTATACATTTAAGCCTGTTGCGACACTCTATAAGTTATTAATTTGTCCAAATACAGAAAACAGATTGAAAATAATGATGATGTTTCAAAGCATTCACCATGAAATCCAGAGACATAATGTATATTGTTTTATCACTTCCAGATTATGAATGGCATGTCTCTAATAGGTGTTCCACCTCCTCCGCCTCCCTTAAGAGCAGTAAGTACTCCTTTAGATCATACAGTATTGCATGGCTTACGTGCTGCCATTGAAGCACTAAGTGAACCAACAGATGTACAATTAGAAAAAATAAAAGTAGCCGGAGACAATCTTAAAGTTCTCAACAACACTAGAGTGATCTGCATAACTTCTGCTCGAGATAATGACAGTATGAAACGTTTAGAAGATATTTTTTTAACAGTATTAAATCAACAAAACAAACTAACCACAACTTCAGATAAGTTACTTCCGATTCACCATTGCCATTTGGTCATTATAAATACATTTCCTATAAATATTGAATCACAGGTTAATAATCATCCTGCTAAGAATCTTTCGCAAATTTTAACCACAGAAGTACATTCAATCAAAGCGCCGCAAATACCAAACAAGTTGTCGTCTCTTATTTTGGAACATTATGATCTTGCAAGTACTACTGTTACTGGTATACCTATGAAGGAAGAACAAAATGCTTCATCATCTGCTAATTATGATGTAGAAATTTTTCATGCCAGCTCCGCTCATACTGCAATTTTGAAAGGAAATGCATCAGATTCTGCTGCCATAAGAACTATTAAGGAGGGCATGGAGTATGAAACTGTAAGTATTTCAACTTTAACCCTTCCATTTAAAAATGTATGAATGTTATTTATTCCGAAACAGGTCAAATTTAATTTATAAGTTGATATTCTTCAACGTGAAAATATTATCACTACCTTCAGCACCCTTCATATAAAAGAAACAACCTCAAATTTTTTAAATGGGAAATATAGGCTTGTGATGTATCATTTGAAAGGTCTCTTCATTCTCTATTAAAAAATATTATCGTTTTCAAGTTTATAGCAACAATTAAACACCTGTTATTTTTTGGGATTATTGCATTCCAATACTCTATGTACCTGTTATTTCAAGAGAATAATATGAAGCTGCTTACAGAAGAAGTCAACAAAAAACGAAGTCGTACGAAAAATACAGTGTGCAACACGTGCGCCAATGCTAATTTCTCACTATAGCATCACTCTATATTATTATATTTTCAGACGACTCTAAAATGGTGTACACCCAGAGGTATGACTGGATCTGAATTACAAAATTGTACTTCCATGCATCGAATTACCCCTGTTGATGTAAATTCACGACCGTCGTTGTGTTTAATAAATTTCCTACTCAACGGTAGATCGGTCATGTTGGAAATGCCAAGAAAGGCCGGAGGGAAGATTACAAGTCATTTACTTGCTGCGCACGGTGGGGAGATATTCATTCATACTTTATGTACAGCTAGGTAAGTTGTATCTATTAATAATCATAGAGATACTACAAATAGAGGCAACAAGCCAGCTTCGAACCCGTCAGCATATAAGAGAGAGATAGAAAGTAGGAGGTTTATGATGTCTTTCTCTAATAGCGTGTATGCCTATATATACATAAACAAAGACAGAAAAACCTATGTTCGTCTGTCTCTTTCTCTCTTCCTGGAGTTCAGACAGACATTCCCACTTACATAGCACCCCATAGCTTGTTGCCTCTATATGTAGTATCTCTATGTTAATAATTCATATTTAAATGAAGTTATTTGAAAAAAAGTACTTAAAATTACATTCAACTTGACTCTCTACTCTCTCAACTAGGCTGGATCGTCAAGTAGAACATAACATAGTATGAATAAGAGTGATTGATTAGCTCGGCACCCCCAGTCAGAGGCTTTGAGTCCTCCCTCGGCATCTCAGCCTTTGTTCTTTTTGTGCTCTTGATTATACCGTTTATGTAAAAAGACCAGAGTAGTCCTTATCAGTCTTTTTACTAGGTCCTTCTTGGCAGTCGGATTTAACTTTCCCAAGACCCGAGAAGTAAAAACGGCGGGGACCACTTAAGGAATTCGAAATTCCGGAAAAACTCGGGTGATTAAAAATTTTTAGACGGTTTTGATAATAATTCTGATCATATATATTTTCCTTTTTCATTGTTATCAAAAAATAATCTTCCATGTTACACATAGTTCTTTAAAACCTCATGTATCTTTTTGCTGAACGTGGAATCTATTTATTTTTTAGATCAGTTCTGGAAGATCCACCATCAATATCAGAAGGTTGTGGTGGGAGAGTAACCGATTATCGTATAACTGATTTTGGTATGCTGATTAAACAGAATACTCTACTACCAATAAAAGTGAAAAATAATGAAGAACCAGAACAACCTATACAAAAAATGAAAACGAGATTAAATAGACTGACAAGATATTGGCCAATGACGATTAGTTCTACATTAATTTTTAATTTAAAAAACGTAAGTATGGTTTGATCCTCCACACACATACTTGCGAATTAAAGGTCATTTTAGATTAGACAATTTTTCGTGCAATATTTAGTCCAAGTTTTGGAATAGATTTGTTGTGTGAAATATTGGCCAACTGTTTTAAGCTATAAGCTACACTATTTAGTTCAAGATTCTGCACAGTGAAAACATTTTCATCGTGAAACAGAAACACAAACAATAAATCAAATTGTCAAGATAATAGAACATGTTCTATTTTCTTTTACGGGTTTAGGACTAAATGCCCTGTCCAAAAATATTGAAAGTATTGGATGGGAGGGGTAAATGCATTGTAATACATTCAAAAGAAGGGGAAGGGAATATAATAATTGGATTCACCATTATTAAACCAATTAATAGACTTGTAACTTGGCTCAGATATATTTTCAGTTAAGGATATTCATGAACAGGTTTTTATTGGACGGGGCTTTTTTGGCAGGATATTTTTGGACAGGATATTTAGTCGTGCTACCTCTTTTTTTACAGTTTGATTGGGTAGACAATCTTCAACAAAATTTTTAATTTTAGACTTAATTGTTCCAAAACTTGAACTAAATATTGCACAAGAAATTGTCTAATCTAAAATGACCTTTACACAGCAATTCAGAATCCTGGGCACAACACCTAGGAGACTACACACACTTCACTTAATGTCTACTAATTTATCTACACTCGGTATAATAGTTCTAATTTATCTTTAACACTTAAATATTGCACTATTTTTCTTCACTACTTCATTCACAAACTGTTTACTCGCTGACTTTACTAAAAAATGTCCGACTTACTTAAGTTCCGTCATTTTGGATATTATGTTGTACTCGACTTCCTGACCAAAAGTGTCCATGGAACCAATTCAATCCTATGACTAGTTTCCGATATACAGGGTATTAAAGTTGAAAAATCCTTGTTTTCCGTGACCACGTAATTTTATTATTAACAAATAAATATGCATTTTTAATTGATGGTACCATTAATATGTTCTAGTTTATCGTAAACTTACACATAAATAGTTCAAAATGTTAAAATATCCAGGGTTGGACTCAATTATAATAGGACGATTTTTTTGGAATTCTAAGAAATTCTTATATTGAATGAAAACAAGATCAGAAATAAAAAGTAACTTCATATTCAATGTTCTGGCATCAAATATACTAGTTCTAGAGGTATTCCATACAGGGTGATTCTTAATGCAACCTGAAATTATTTTTTTTCTATATGAAATAAATAAGTTACACCATGTATTTTAAAATTAGTTTACGATGTTTAAAACGTATTGGTTACCAGATATCAGTACTTTTCTTGAAATACAGGGTGATTTGCACATACATATTGTTATTAAACCGACAAAAATTAGAGAAAATACACTTTTTCTGAATAACCCTGTATTTTATAATTAGATCCGTCAAAATGTTTAATTTATCTTGTTTCGTAATAAGCTTGAAATAGTAAATGAGCTGAAAAGATTTTATAATCTTACTATGACCAGTTTTTCAGAAACAGGGTCCCGAGGGTAGAGTACTCAGCAGAATAGGGATAGTGAACGAAATTATAATCACATTTTTATTTATGGATACATACCGAAGTGTACCGAACCATTGATAAAAAGATGAATAAATTACAAGTATTTAATCATCCTGTAGGCATGTACTACAGTGAATTAATAATAATGAAAGTTTCATTAAAAAAAATGAGAAAAATGGAAAGGAGTATAGCCTGGAGGATAGGGAAATATTCTCTATGGCCTACAGTTTTGGCATTTTTGTTTTATGGTCTAGTTTCGATGTCTGTTTGGTATATTTGTTATTTCATTCCCAGTGTCTAATTTTTATTTTATTTGTTCCTGTCTGGATGGATAAACGAGCCATAAACTTTTCCAATGAGGAAATTGAATCTCTTCTATCATTAGTGTAGTTCTGTTTCGTTCCACAAAGTGAAATGGTCCAGCCGATTCCTAAATATCCTTTGTCGCCGAGGGCCTTCAACAATATTCATAGCATCTTCTTCATCGTCGGTTGAAAGTTCCTCAAAAATATCTTGGATATCGTTAACATTGCAAAATTCAAAGAAAACAAAGTAAAAGCAATCAAAATATTCACAGTATAATTAATTAAGGTTATAAATGCCAAATTGTTGACAGAATCGACAGAACAGAGCAATTATCAAATCATGAAAACCTGGGTTTTCCATAAAGTTATCTTTAATCGATACCTCTTCCATCCTCAGGACCCTTTTTCTGAAAAACTGGTAATAGTAAGATTATGAAATCTTTTCAGCTCATTTACTATTTTAAGCTTATTACAAAACAAAATAAATTAAACATTTTGACGGATCTAAATATAAAATACAGGGTGATTCAGAAAAAGTGTATTTTCTCTAATTTTTGTCGGTTTAATAACAAGATGTATGTTCAAATCACCCTGTATTTTAAGAAACGTACTAATATCAAGGTAACCAATACGTTTTAAACATCAAAAACTAATTTTAAAATACATGGTGTAACTTATTTATTTCATATAGAAAAAAACTAATTTCAGGTTGCATTAAGAATCACCCTGTATGGAATACCTCTAGAACTAGTATATTTAATGCCAGAACATTGAATATGAAGTAAATTTCTATTTCTTACCTTGTTTTCATTCATTATAAGAATTTCTTAGAATTCCAAAAATTCGTCCTTGTATAATTGAGTCCCACCCTGTATATGTTGACATTTTGAACTATTTATGTGTAAGTTTACGATAAACTAGAACATATTTTGGTACTATCAATTAAAAATGCATATTTATTTGTTGATAATAAAATTACGTGGTCACGAAAAACACGGATTTTTCAACTTTAATACCCTGTATATCGGAAACTAGTCATAGGATTGAATTGGTCCCATGGACACTTTTGGTCAAGAAGTCGAGTACAACATCATATCCAAAATTTATAACATTTGACGGAACGCCACTTTGTCATAAGAAAAGCGCGGGGCCTTTACCACGCTCTTTGTATTCGGAGCCGACTAGAAAAGTCAAGAACAAACCAAAATTTATAGTTTAGTTATAGGACCGGCTTCTGAGTTGCGACTTCGTAACAATATTTATAAAATTCTAATTTCAGTATTTCGATCCCTTACCTACGTTGATAACTAAAGACAAAATAACAGACGAGGAGCTGTTTCAATGTAAAAAAGTTATCTATAACTTGATTTCGTTAGAATCGAACATGGAACCACTTCATGCGCTTAATTCGGGTCAACGAATGAAGAGTCAGAAAAGAGAGGAACAATATAAAGCTATGTGGAATGAATTGGAAACTTTGGTAAAGAATAATTTACATTCCGATAATCACAGAAGCGTTTATACGTGTCTGTTAGAATGTCATAAATTCAATTTCGATGAAGATAAAATTCCTGATAAAGTTGAACTGGATGAAGCGTTACATCAGTTGGATAATATTGGTAAGTTTAAGTATAAAGTACATCACAAACTTGTATTTTTTCATTATTACAATTATGTATGAGCCACCACCACACACCTAACCCAATCTAGGTATGAGCCACAAAAGACTCCCCTTAAATATACAGGGTGTCCCGTAAATTATAGATCATTAAGAGATATTTAAAATACAAAAGTTCTTAGTTTGTGAGATACAGCCTGTTAAAAGGTGCAGAAGAAATACACATTTTATTTCATATCTTTTCGGGGAATGAAAGTACAAATTTGAATGTTTTTGTAGGTTATTGTCTCTTCAAAACATATCAAAAGTGCCTTACTGTAATAACAACTCAAAAATCATTAAAATGTAGTGTTGCATCGAGTTCAACAAAGAGTTCCTTTTTTGTAAGAAATTTAATGAAGAATTGATGACAAAAGTCTCTCATTGTAAATACAGGGTGTTTCAAAAATATGATACTATGAAAGTTTACGAACTTCTCTTACCACGCCACTGGCTTATTAGAGTTTGACAGAATTAATACTGTTGATGTGTTTTGAAGAGACAATAACCTACAAAAAAATTTAAATTTGTACTTTTATCCACCGAGACGATATGAAACAAAATGTGTATTTCTTCTTCAACTTTTATCAGCCCGTATCTCACAAACTAAGAAGGGTTAGACATATTTGGGTATTTTAAATATTTCTTAACGATCTATATCATGCCTCTTATTTACAGGACACCCTATAGACCCACTCATCACAAACCTAACCTAACTTAAGGTTGTGGCAGATGAAAATTTTAAAATTGACGAATTATTTGAAGCACTTTCCGATTTATTTTCCATATCTTTGAAATAACATTCATTAAGCTTCAATGCTGAACAAGCTTTAAACAAGCCAGACCATTCGTAAACACTTATTTCTAAATGAGCAGATTTAATTAAGACACTATGTCTGCATGAGTATATTAATATCATATTTTTTCTAAAAATGTTTCAAGGACCTGGGAAACCAGAACCAGATGTGCAAAGAGCGTCAGTAATTAGAGCTACCACAGATTCTCCGATGTCTCCACCTCCTCTTACGAGTATAGCACCTCCAGTTTCCAAAAACTCATCAAATAGAAATGGTGGAATTTACAACACTCAAAGAACCTTACTTGAAATATTTACATCACAAGAGAAGGTAAAAACTAGACAAGAATTCGTCGGAAGGCAAGGAGACAATTTGACGTGGAAGTTATATTCTAACCTTAAAACTGACGATCGAGGTCCAAGAGAAAACATGGAAGTTGAGTAAACCTTTGTTTTTTTTGTTGTTGTAATTAAGTGAACAGTTGAAAATACATTTATATATTTATTTACACGTCTTTTTTATTTCATTCAAATTACTTTTATGCCATTTTATCTCTTCCAAAACCTGAAACGGTAGAAGGAGAGGAGAAGAAGGACAAGTCTAGTCCAGTAACAAAATTGTAGGCACCAAATTCTTAGAAACAGTAAATGCGGTAATTCAAAGAAATACGTTGTCAGATGAAATGCTAGAAATATTACTATAGAAATGTTACAGTACCTTTTTTAATCACTCATATAAAACCAAATGGCCATAGAATTACGAACAATGTGTGTTATGCGTAAGTATACATATTTTTAAAATATAAAAATTATTCAAAACCGTCAACAGTAATTATTGAAATATATAATTATTATGATGTCCTTCCTTTTAAATATGTACATGACAATGCTGTCGTCTTGCGCTTATTAGAAAAGAACAGTTTATTATAGTTGTCGTAAGATAGCGAGAAATGTAATATATCACTTTTCCGCTGTGTCGTACCGTCAATTTTACATTCATTGACGTAAAGTAACAAAAAAGAAGGGAAAACCGACTGAGATTTTTATACTGATACGACTGTTTTATTTCATCATTCTAGGTAAATTATTGTATTTTATTAACGTCTTTCATACTTTGGCAATGCGATTTTATTTATATTTCCTTTTATATTCTTTGTACGCCACTGGACGCTTAAACGTCCCCATAGTTTCTAGGTATTTAGTGCCTACAATTTTGTTACTCAGCTATAAGCTTTTGTTATTCTTGAAAACATACAATGGAACTATTGTCCAAATATATATTTTCTGTAATAGGTAACCCCTGGACCTCGCGAATTTTTATCACCAATGTGACGAATTTAGATGTATATGTTGTAGCATGCCATGCCATAACATGTCGCAGTAGCCACTCAAAAATAAGACAATAATTTGTATAGATTCGCCTTCCATTTTGGGATATTCAAACTCGGTACTAGAATTGAATTCTTTCTTTGTTCTATCTGCCACCATAAACGCATCAATCTTTTCAATATTCAGTTGCAGTGCCAATAGCGTGGAGTACAATGCAAACTTACCCATAGATGCGTAATCGTCGCACCTGGGTATAGCACCAGTTGAAAGATGCGAATGTATCCATAAAGAGAATCCCCAGTACAAACTGTGGCAAAGTATTATAAAAATTGAAAAGCATACCTGAATACATACACACTCATAATGAGATTCGCATCAAACTCTATTATTTGGTACTTTCAATTAACGATTAGCGATGTGTGTTTGTAACGCCAATGGCATGAAACTGCCTTTAAGGGTCATCTACCAAACTCGACCTTGCACAATTATGCTTTGTATATTTTGTTGTTTCCTACGTCCTCACGTTTAAGTTCACATAACGAAAATTTTATTAGAAATATGAAAGCTCCGCAACATGTAGGTAGCCAAGCGGTCCATTTTTATCCCATATTTTAGTGGTAGCAACCGAATTTCAATAAGGAATTGTACGGTCATAAGTAATTTGAGGATTCTGAGATTTTTATATCGTATTCATAAAGCTTCAAATTAGACTCCTTATAAATTAGTTTTTCCATTCAATCCATATTTAATTCTTTACAAGGGCTTAAACTTTGCTTAATATGTGTATTTTTCATATTTTTTTCAACAAAATTTGGTTAGCATTTCAAAGTTTTTATTCAATGAGAACTCGTTCAACATTAATCTACATGATATATTTTTTTCTTAATTTTCAATACATCCATTACTTCAAAATTCTTTGCCAAAAATACTTCGAAATTCGCTGCCGATAGATTCCCCTTAAGAGGCGACATAGATAAACAAGACCGATTTTGATTTCTGTGCAAGACAGTTGGAAAACTTCACGTGGATCCTTCTTATGTGAAAAGCAGACTGGATTCGTACATAAAATCATACATTTAGACAACACTATAGACTATTTTAGGTATATAACCAGTAAATACCAAATGCATTTAGTCGAAGTACAATAGTTATTAATGGTTATAAGGCAATGACGTCATTAGTTAGCCCTTAAAGACGTCATTAGTGAGCCCTTAAAGACGTCACTGCTTACGAAATTTTTAACCTGCTCTCGAGCTTTGTAAATACCGCGGCTTTAGTTGTTTTTACATGTAGATACTGTATATCCTGGTTATCACCTAAATGTTAGGATCAGTTAGGACATTATTAGTAGTTATTCAAAGTTGTTTAGGCATGCTTCGATTGTGTTAGGCCTAAAATCACTGCATATTCAAATTCACGTATTGTCCGTGCACAGTAGAGAGGAGACTTGCCTCAAGTGTATGTAGGGTGGCCTGCAAATAGGCGTAATTAAAATTTATATTACGAACAAATAACTACGCACCACCGTTAAAAAATATTTTTGTAGATTTGTATTCTGTGACTCGCCATTTGATAATAGGTTTGGTACCTTAGCAAAAAAGTACCTATTTCTGTTTTTTTTATTCTCCTTTTTTCGCTGCATCCAGGGTGAAATTTGAAATGTTTTCCATTTTTAGACCTTTAAATTTGAAAAAATAAATAGAGAATCTTACACATCGGGTAAATACGAATAAATAAAAGATCTTTCTCATCAGAACATTTTTTTTAATTCACATCTTATTTATCAATTTTATTATTTATTTATCTACTGAGGCGTAGGTATATCTATATTTTGCATATAGCTAGTCGCTACGTATGTTTTATCTATGGCTTCGCACATGTCATGTTATATATTTGCTGACTTTGTAAAACATCTAGTACACACAACATATTTATTTTCGTTACATGTATAATTTTTTTCTATCGTTCACATGATTCAGCATTTTGTCGCTAGATGTCGATAGCATGTCGGATTTACAAGGACATTTCACGTCGATAACACCAACTATTTATCCGTTCTAGCGAAGCAAAGCAAGCTGCGATACGAAATACGAATTACGAGGGGCCAACAAAACAGCCGAACAGTGGGTACGTGTGGCGTCAGCATTCGTTGTCTGACAATGTTGCCAAGTTAGCAAAAACCTTTTTATCATAAATAAGAAATTATTTTTATAAATTGAAAGCATTTTTATGTTTTGAATATGATAGTGAAATATTTATTTTTAATATCGAAAATGTCTCGATAGAAATCGAGTGAACTATAGGTAGGTACATAATATAAATGAAGAGAATATTAATTTAGTTAGGTATGGAGTAAACATGAGCGCTACATACAAAATATTTAAAAGGTTCTAAATGTACCTATAAAAAAATGTTACGAAATATTTCTATCTGAAAAGTAACTTGTATAAGACCAAAATATGACAAGATTTTCTTCATTTAAATCATATGAGCTAGTAGAAGACGCGTATATGCGTATATTTACTGGCTGACGGGAGATCCATATTCAAGATCTAGGTACTCAACAACCCGATAGATTGGGGTCAAATTGCAAATATGTAGAATCCTTGGGTGCCTCAAACTGTATACACACACACAACCTTGATGAGCCCGTCCCACCCAGGATGTTCCTCTCTAAGCGAGGTACATCTCCGGGGAGGACTTCCACCACATCCCCCCATCTTATCCGATGGGTCTCATCATCGTAGTTCGCGTTTCGGCGTACAGCTCGTCCCTAGCTAAAAGGGCTAGCAGCTGGGGGCGAGCCGTCTTCTCTTTGGCCGTGTAACCTCGGTGGTTTTTTCTTCGGCGGTCTTCCGTTGTGTCTGTGTCTTCTGTTGTGTGTGTTTGCGCTGCCTCTACAGAGTGCGTCCTCAGCCGGCAATTTCGGCTGAAAACACCCTTATAGAGTGTGTCTTCTTCCGATCTCTTACAAGCGACTTTAAGCCATTAGCTGAGCTTATTGGTTTATCACCTGTTCGAGGATCTGTTCTTTTGTTGTTGTCGCCGTTGTTGTTTTCTTGTTAGCTGCGGCTTGGGCGTAGCTGACTCCTGTCTTCTTTACAGCTGTTGCAGTTGTCCTTGTCTTCTGGTTGTTTGTGGCTTTTGGACATCCTTTGTAGTTTGCCGGGTGTTCTCCCTGGCAGTTTGCGCAGGTGGCCGGCTTGGTCTTCGGTCGTGGGCAGTCGTTGGATCGGTGTGGTCCTCCGCACTTCACGCATTTCGTGTTTACGTTACACGTCGTCTGTCCGTGGTGGAAGCCTTGGCAGTTGTAGCACTGCGTCGGCCCCTTTCCTCTTCTTTGTCCTTCCCACCTGATCCTCACGTTCTGGATGTGTTGGATTTTCCGGATTTTTTCTTTTTCTTCGGGCTCCAGCTCCACCAGGTAGATGGGTAGCGGTCTTCTCTCTCCGAATCTGGAATGAAGTTGGGTTAGTCGTTTTATACTTACCCCTTGTCTTTCGATTTCTTCCTTGATTTCCTTGGTGTCCTCACAGTGCATTAATCCTCGGATGACGATCCTTGCCATCCTTTCTTCTTGTGGCATATACGTATACCACTCCACTTCTTTTCTCTCTTCTCTCAGGTACCTTGTAGGTTCCTGTAGTCATCTGGTCCGTCGCAGGGTATTTTCACTCCGAGTCTTTCCCGGATTGTTATGAACCTCGTCTTTATGTTTCTTTTCTCGATTTCCTTTCTTACGGAGCTCCAGTGGTGGATGCTGCGCAGAATGACGGGTGGTGGTCGGCGCGTCGTCGTTGTCTCCTTGTTTTCGCGGATGGCCTCGTCCATCATCGCTTCCTTGTTGGCTTTCCTTCGGGCGGCGGCTTCTTTTTTTTGTATTTGCCTGATGGATATCACTTCCGTGAAATCCATCTCCTCTTCTTCACTCTCTTCAACTTTTCTTGGGGATTCTGTCCTCTGCGTCTTCCTGCGGACGCTTTCTGAGCGGCTTCGGCTTCTCTTCTCCTCTTGCATTTCTTCCATTGCTTTTGCCATGCTTTCCATGGCTTTTCTTAGTCCGGTCATTTCCTCTTCCATGCGCTGGATGGTTTTTCTCATCTCTTCTGCTTCTTTTTTGGCCCCCTTTCATCTCGGAGTTTCCGCTTTATTTCCACTTTTTCTTCCTGTTGCTTTGTGGCTTTTCGCGCCATCTTTTCTGCGATTTTCACGGCTCTTATTGCCTCGTTGTCGTCGCTGTCCGTGTCAAACTGTATCCCATTTAGCTTAGAATAACGAATAGCATGGTTGGGTAAGGGGTCGTGACCGTGGCGTCTCGAATTCGATATCTAGGCTGCTCTCGTTTTTCCAATTTATATATATATATATATATATATATATATATATATATATATATATATAGTACGAGGAATATTCTTAGGTAACAGGGAGTTGAACGCGGATTCCATAACAATGCCTTCGAAAGAATAATATAATCGAATAGTCGTGCCAATGATAAGCAAAAAATTGAAAATCTAATTTCATGGTTATAAAATGAAATACAATAAATCAACGACAGTGACATTGAATAGGTTTCTTTTTGAAACAATCCTTTTCAATAGTAAAAGAAATAATTTTCCATTTAATTCTATAAGTAAAACAATAATCGCCTCATAGTAAACAGGGAATTGTAAGAGGCACACATGGCATTAGCAGTGTGTTAGTGAGAGGCATGGAGAGATAGACTGTGATAGACAATCTAAATATATGATTCCGTATCGCGCGTGCGCCTCTCGAGGGCGGTACTTTGGTTCGGACGTTTAATTTATACTTTTTCTTTCGAACGCATTGTAGCTCATGGAACATGTTATCAATTTCACATTCGCTTTTGATATCCTGTTAGAGAAAAGAGTAATACACTGAATTTATACTTGCTTCTTTCTAACACATTGCCGCTGATGGACCCTGTTAAACTCCATGTAACCAAAGTATATATCTTATGTGCGTGTATACATCTATAAGCTCCTCCTAATCGGTAGGATCGATTTGATGAAATTTTTTGTTTGTCTTCAAGTTAATCGGGTTCATCTTCATACTGAACTTCTCCTAAAAGGTTGGTCCGATTTTGATGAAATTTTGTGTGTGTTTGAGTAAGTAGCTTCATGGTTTAGATTTACAATTAGTCCCAGAAGGTGGTTTTCAATCATTCATACGTTTGGGTTGGGCTCAACACTCAACTAAATCTTTGTACCATAACCCATGTTATCTACCTACTTCCATTCCAGAAGCTTCGTGTCTCCTATATAGGCCACCAGCTTATCTGGAGGGATCTTCAGTAGTTGTGATGGTTGTGTTATTTCCACTCCAAAGTGCTTCCGTCTGAGTCCTTGTAAGTTCTCACAGAAGCAGAGTATGTGAGTAGGTGTTTCATCGTAGAGTTCACATTTTCTGCACATAGGTTCACTAGCTTTGCCCATCCTGTGCAAATGCTTCCTCAGGTTACAGTGTCCAGTCACCAGGACGGTAACTGTCTTCAAATTTCTCTTACCCAGTTTCAGCAGCCTGGACGAGAGTCCCTTGTCTAACTTATTCAGTAGACTTTTAGTTTAGAGGTGTCCTCGTGTCAGCCTCCATTTGAGTTGGTGTTCCTTAACTAGCCAGTTCCCGACTTCCCCTCTTATGTAATCTTTTGTGGTTTTACACAACGCTTCCGGACCTTTAGAGCCTTCTTTAGTAGCTAGTCTGCCATTTCATTCCCTGCAATCCCCTCATATGCCGGCACCCAGAAGGTGGTATTTAGCATAGGAATTTTTTTGATACGGTCATTCCAAAAAATGGGTTAAATTCAAACAGAAAAATTTGTTTGTCCGAAAAATTGAAAGAAAATTCAGAAAAGCCGAATTATCAGGAAATCTATTCCTCCTATCAAAAAATATTAACAATACTATCTGATTTTATACCAGGAGTGGGATTTAACCTAAACGAAATGTCCAAATGAGGCCATCATGTGAAAATAGTTTGGTGACTGGAATTGGCGTGCAGGCGTAAGGCTCGCCAAGAGAGTGATATGGGCGTATGCAGGAAACGCGATAAGCTCACGAGCGAATGAGATGAGCGTAAGCACAAATATTAATTCCAGGGCCAACTTTCGAGACGAGGAGCAGGATGGCTAAATATGGTCCCGGTAGCAAGTTCGGGGTTATGAACTGTCCGTAGCGCTGTAGAACTCTTAAATTATCAATCTGAAAAAAATGTCTTGCGTATATTTTTGACGGAAAGTAAATTCCATACAAAAACGCACTCTTTGTAAATTGTCGCCAAATGAACCGTTTGAGTAGGTATTTTATATATTTAGGTATTCATATTTGTGGTAGTTACAAAAATTCAAACTTTAATTGAAAAAAAAACAGTTCAGTTTTCAAGGCTTACACGAAAACGGTTCATTTGGCGATAGTTTATAAAGAAAGCTTTATTGTAGGGAATTAAATTTCCTTCGAGAATATACTTTTTATATTTTCGCGCTCAACCCAAAATATTGGTAGAAATTTCCAAAAAATAATCCCCTGAAAACTTGAGCTTTAATATCAACTGTAAGTACTCGCTCAAAGCGTTAAAACATTTCCCATTTAAAATACACGTAGACTTTGAAGATTTTTTTTAAATATTTATACCTCAGTCGTATTTAATTATATTGTTCTAAAGTGGGATGTACACCGATAGCTCTACAAAAGTACCTAGTTTGCACCTGAGATAGTACCGGTCTCTCTATCAGATTTTGCTGAAAAACGTCTATTCATGGTGCCTTTCTTGTTGAAATAAATCGCATTATTTCTTTTATTTCTTCTGGTGTCGAGAATCCTAGTATGTCCTGGTTCTCCCCCTCGTCTTCTACGGGCTCTTCTACTCTATCAGAGAAGTCCATATTATCTTCGTCTGGGTGTTCGTTAAGCATAGTTAAGCTAGTTGTTTTTGAGTACTTCCGCTTTTTCCTGTTCTTCGTATACCGTTTGCTCAGTGCAATGGCGGCATTTGCTTGTCGGGATATCTTAGAAGTTTTGCGATTTTCCACAGGCCTGGTTTTTGTGGGTCTTGGTCATTTATTTTCCTGTTCCATGTGTCGCTGTTATGTTGTTTCAACTTTTCTTCCAGTTCGATTTTGAGCATTCTGGCTCTTATTTTGTCTTCTCGGTCCTGTGTTCTACGGGCAATCCTTAGGGCTCTGTTTCTTTCCCTTATCAAGTCTTTCAGATCGTCGCTCCGGTGTTAAAATTTTCCGTATTTTTCGGATACGGTTGTCGTGGTACTTCTTTCTATCGCTTCTGATAGTGCTTCTTCGAAGGAACGGATTTTTTCCTCTAACTCTTATTTTCTTTTTATTTCAAAAATGACTGCATTTATAGAAAAAATGTAAACAATAAAATTGTAGGAAATTTAGTTACCTTTAAAAAAGGTTCAATAAGTTATGAATTGGTAAGATTGATATTTTTTGAGATATAAGCAATTTAAAATTATTGCTTTATATCTCAAAAAATATCAATCTTAGCGATTAAACTTATTGAACCTTTTTTAAAGGAAACTAAATTTCCTACAAGTTTGTCATTCACATTTTTTTGCGCGATCGATCTTTTTTGTTTATTTACAGCATCGGTTGTCAGGTTGGTAGGTTGTGTTTACTGGTTTCTAAGTCTAACACGGCGGTAAGTGATTTACTTACCGTTCAGATGTCTACGTCTACGTCTACTACGTCTTAGCCCTACATACATTTAAGTGGTCCTTAATAATATATTACTTCATTCATTACACAAAAGAAACCAAAAAAATAAGAAGATTGATATTTTTTTAATGAACAGAATCAAACAGGACAATATAAAAAGTAATAGATAGCATGAAAACAATTTCACCAAAATGCAAATTATATTTTAAACTGATCGAGAAGTATAAATTTCACTTTTGACATTTCGTTCATTTCGAAGAAATTTAAATTATTTTATTCGAAATTCGAATATTTCAATACGATCGCGCAAAAAATGGTATAAGCATTTCGAACGTTAAGGGTAATACCGGTCTCCAGCAAAATTGGAGCCTCCAAACATTGCTGTCGACCGGTAAACAACCCTTACCGTTCTTGATACTTAATATACTATTTTATATAAATCCGGTCGTTTTTAAAATAACTCCAAAAAATGAGAATTTTTCAGCAAAATCTGATTGAGTGACCGGTAACATCTCACAGGTGCAGATTACAGTTACGCCACACTAACCACTTTTGTAGAGTTATCAGTTCATAGTAAATACCACTTTAGAACAATCTGATCATCAAAGTTTACGTGAATATTAATCGGGAAATGTTTTAACGCTTTGAGCGAGTACTTACAGTTGATATTATAAGCACAAATTTTCAGATTGCTTTTTAGACATTTCCAACAAAATAAGTCCCCAGTCTAGTAGGCATACCCGAAAAATGAAAAATTATCAAAAAGCAATTGTAAAAAAATATGTAGTTACATACAAAACAACAAATATGTAATAGGTATCTAGTAAATTTCGTACAGCACGTCTGCTTTTGATATTGATTTTAAAGATACATAATCCAGATGCGCCGCCCCTGCTTCATACTAAAATTATTATTCCAATCATTATATTGTTACGACCGATAGGAAAAACGATTGGTAGCGGCAACACCGATGATAGCGCAGAGCATCCACACACCGCAAGTGTACCGTGGTCGAACTGTTTTGTATAAAAGAATCGCAGTTACTGTGGCTTCAAGATTGAAATCGACCAAATATAGTTGTCAACATCATCTAGTTGCATTGGTAAGTACCCACATGCAATTGTTCGTGGTTATCTCTCACACGTGTCTTCATTTGTTATGCGCAGGACCATCCGTTTGTTGGGATGTAGGCAAATAAAAATAAAGTAGAAGTAGGTAGGTATTTCAAGATTAGTGATTGGGGTATGCGATGTGTATTTTTCTGTTTATTTTTGCCCACTCACCCACAGGTCTGGAATTCGGTTGTATTTCAACTTGTTGAATTCAAATATTAGTTAAATCGAATTTCTAGCTGCCGTTTTGTATTTTACAAAAATTATAAATAACATAACTTACAATACCGCTTAATGTATATCAGAGTCTATATAGCGTGACTCAATTAAAAATTCTTCTCATTTTCAATTTTTAAAAATGTATTTTTTATTGGATTGTTAATAACAAAATTAAAGAAACAGGTATTTTTTTAAGTTTTTCGGTCAATTTTGATAAGAATCTAAAAAAAGAGTCGTGTGCAATAGTATTTTGTACAACTAGTGCGCAAAGCGTCGTCACTTTTCCCACGAGCGGAGAAGTTTGTAGCGAGTAAAAAAAGTGATTTGCGTACAAGCTGTACACAATATTTTTTCTACAACATTTATTAATGAAAGAAATACAGTAATTTATATAGGTAGTTATTTAACAGAAAGAACTTACAATATGAAAATAAATAGATAAATCAGTTGAATGTATAATTAATTGTAAAATTTGAACAATTTTGTATTGAAACCTCAGGTAACAAATTTTCGATTGCAGTTCGAGACTTTTCGATAATATCTGGAGGGGTATTTTCAATGTCCGAATTGGACAACTCAAAGATAAATTATTTTGATCTTGGTTCATAATTCCTAAAATAATACTTAATAGGTTAATGTTTTTGGAACTTTATTTCTTTACGTCAGGTTATGTTTGAGCGACCGGGGGGCATAAGATCTGACCGTTACGTTATGTTATGTTACGTTGCTTCGTTATGTGCATTGCTTGCGTGCGTGTGCTCTCTCCTGAGTTTCTCTCTCGCTTACGAAGCAGCGATTCATATGCTTCGGCCGGGAATCGAACCCAGGCCGACCGCGTGGAAGGCTTCTACCACTGAACCACCGATGCTATATTAAAATTCTATGCAAAGCTGGTATTCGCAGTGCTGGTGATCTACTTGAATTTGTTCGGATAAATTTTTACTATTATTTCCATAATTTTTTTTGCGCGATTGATCTTTTTTGTTTATTTTCAGCATCGGTTATCAGGACGGTAGGTTGTGTTTACTGGTTTCTAAGTTTAACACGTCGGTAAGTGATTTACTTACCGTTCAGACGTCGAAAAGTAATAAATAGCATAAAAACAATTTCACCAAAATGCAAAATATTTTTTAAACTGATCGAGAAGTATAAATGTCACTTTTGACATTTTGTTCATTTCGAAGAAATTTAAATTATTTTATTCGGAATTATTTCAATACGATCGCGCAAAAAATGGTATAAGCATCTCGAACGTTAAGGGTAATTACAACGTTTGCATGTAGATTGGACAAAATGATATGAGGATTAAGGGGTTTAGCACATTTACTTTTTGAAATACAGGGTGAATGTTTTAATTCGATGACTTTAAAAAGGATGGATAAATTGATTTGACATTTGGCAGGTTTTTTTTTAAATGTAAAAGGGCATATTTTGATAGAAATAGTAGTTTGTGCAACTAGTGTGGATATGACGGCCATATCGCACGAGGACGAAGTTTGAGCACGACGCCGTGGGCGGAGTGCTCAATCGTTCATGTGCGATATGGACAATCCACACGAGTCGAACAGCATATTTTTTCTACGACCTACTTAAGAAAAAATTTAGAAAATAAAAATTTCTATAAACTGTAATATATAACTTCAAATTAAAAATTTAACCATTCAATTTTATGTTTCCACTAATTTTTTTGTGGTAAGCGTACAGTTCTTGATTGTCCAATTTGTATAATGCTATGGTTTCCCTTTTTAAATATACGATGCTGTTATAAGTAGATGTTGCCAGTCGGACTCCCTCATGAAGATTACCGTACCATTATCTATAATAATGAATATTCTGCTAAATATTTCAAACGTCTACCTGTTGTCGTTATTAATATCAAGCAGAATAATTATTTAAAAATAAAATTAACAATAAAAAAAACTTCTTCACGGGGAATCGAACCCGGGTCTACCGCGTGACAGTCTGGTTTGCTTACTACTCGACCACCAAGGAATATGCAAATTGTTTATCTATAACGTCAGATGTATTACATAATTTTTGCTTAAAAGGAACTAAAGTTCCTACCGTGTGTCCCGCGACACGTTCTACCTTTTAATTTTATAATTATTATTAAAATAAATAATGAAATAAATAGTTTACTTACTTTTGGTATAAATTTAAAAATTGTACACCAATAAGAAGTTCAATAAAAATTTGATATTTCGGCGCGGAAAAGTGCCATTTTTTTTGTATATTATCACACACTAACCTTGCTGTACGCATTGTTTTCTATTAGCAATAAAGTTATTATTATTATTATAGCGTGTACTTTTCGCATTACTTTTCCAACGGTTATTAAAAGAATTAAGAAAAGGCCTGCTTTGCGTTTAAAAATTTGTGTGGAAAAGCGTGTTTTGCATAGTGGTTGTAGGAAAACTTTTTTCGAGAGTTCCATGAGGGAAATTTAATGTACAGATTAGTTTTAATTGGGAGACTTTTGAGTTTTTCAGTTTCCATTGTCATTCTACTGTCACCTATTATAATATTATACATAAGTTTAGATGGAAAATTGTGTCAAAAATACGAAAAATTTTGGAAGAACATAATCAGTTTTTCAATGCTCTTTAAACTTCTTTTAAATTTTCATATACAATAATTTATGAGTTTTGTATCTTGTCTGATAAATAGGCATGATGACAGTCAAGAATAACTGAAATAATTGAATAGAATACAAATTTCTTAAGCAACCACTTATTTTTACATCACAATTGTGATTATATTTATGTTGGTAAAAATATAAATACAAATCACAAACGTGTGACGTCAACCTTTTGTATATCGTTCGAGTATTTATTTTCTGGTTGAGTTTCGTTTAAATGATATTTACTCGTTATAGAATTCATGAGTATCACAAAATAATTCAAGTTAGTTATCAAAATAGATTTTTAATTTGCAAACTGTGGAATATTTTTGATTTATTTACAGATGTGTGATGTCATAGAGACGCCATTAATTTGAATTGTATTTTCAAAACGTAAATGTCTCCTTTATAACCCTTATTTTGTAAAGAAACCACATTTTTTTGGTAAAGCTTATGCGTAGATACAAACATCTTGGTGCAATTTTGGAAATATTTCATTATTTTCTTTTTAATTTATCTAAACTAATAATGTGATTGTAATGGATAAACTCAAAAATTACTCAACATACTTGAAAATTATCTATAAAAAGCTACATTTTCAGCGGGTAACAAAAACTATATTTTATTTTCCAAAAAAATAGAGATCCATACAATAATGTAACCCAAGGTATCAAAAATATGACATAAACTGCGAAAATAATGTACTAGGTAGGTGTTTACAGTTCTCTCCATTACTCACAAAACAGTACACATATTATGTCTAACTTTTATAGTAAAGCCACAATAACAGTGTTTTGTTCAATTCAGTCAATCAAAAAAATTAGTATCATGATATTGTTCCAACTAAATGTAAATTCTTCTTAAAATTATTCAAATCGGACCTTTCGTTTATAACTCGGTTTATAAGTTACGACGAGTATAAAAATACCCTATACTTATAGTCTATTTTTATGAATGAGATAGTATTAAAACAATAAAGCATTCGTAATCCATAGGCGTATCACTTCTTTTAGTAGACAGACATAATTTTTGAAGATAACCTCGACTATTTTCGTATGGAGTAACATTTGTATTTAAATATAATAAATATATCGGGTGTAAGTACACTTATATTTTCACCTAGTTAACCTGCTTATAACTTCTAAACAGCTGATGGTGAAAAAGGTACTTATGTGTAGAATATTGTGTCATACTGGTTATAAAGATTTAAACTTTGACTTTTAAACAACGTTACGTTCATAAATAATAATTTTAATATAAAAACACCAGTATATAAGTAGAGGTAATACTTACAAATTCAAATCAGAAGATGAACTGTCGCAATCAATATTTACAAATGAGTGGCTCGTTCATTTTATCAGTAATATTGTTCAACTGCCACATTTTTTCTTCTTCTTTAATCGTATGATTTACTGCCTTTTCCCAGTTTTCAGGATTCACATTATTTACAGCCTCCAAAAACAACTGTTTAACATCAGTCATTTTAAGAGAATAATTTTTTTCTTGAAACTTCTTCCTTTATCTGTGCTCATACCAGTTCATAGAGTTTAGTTCTAAACACGATTTTTTGCAATTTAATATTTTTTAAATTCATCTTTATGAAGAGAATACAAAGAATAATAGTTCTTTTCTTCTTTCTTAGCATTTCATAATACACAAAAGAAAAATTTAAATAATTGTTAAATCGAGTTTTATATAGATACCTCTATTACCTAATATAATACTTATCATAAACATAAAACATGTGAATAGATAAATTATTTTTAAATTTTTAAAATTCTGGATCAATAATGGCTGATAATATGGATTTATTTATACCATCTTGTAATACAAGATGTCGCTACTTGTTTGACAACTTTTATCTGTGAAATTTAAATTTTCATACACAAAACTAAATTGTGTAATAGCCAAGGAGGTAAAAGAGAGAGGAAAGAACATAACAGTATAAAGAATCATCGACCAAAGTGGCTTCTCAATATGGCCGACTTCCGTTGAAGCATAAACAAACCAGAGGCGTACATTGAATAATTCAATTAGGGGAAACAAAAAACTCTCATTTGCATCTTTTTAAGGTGGTATATATTGGATAAAAGCAGTCTCCAAACACTATTGTACAACTCAATATCAACTTAAATTCATACTAATACTCATAAATATCCTGCCTAATACTGAAAATCACTATTTTTTTAACGTGGTTTTTCAATTTGACACATTTCATTATATTAAGGTTATCTATGTTGACACAAGAATTGATGACTAATGTCACTAATGTGGCTTCTCAATATGGCGACTTCCGTCGAAAGTTGGTTAAATCACTACCACGCTAACCTTCCATCCTTTTTCTTTTACCTCGTTGGTAATAGCCAAACGCCCAAACTTAAGAAACTTTATATATTTCACACTTAAGATAGTTTTGTCATTTTAAACGTTTACCATAATGTTCCGACCTACGTAAATTTAGTTACATTGTATTGCTTTATTGTATTCCAACGGTTATTGAGAAAAAAATTCATAACCTAAATAAAATATGCAAAAACTAAACTTCGAAATGTTATTTGAAATAGTGATTAGAGTGCAACGTTAAGATAATCATTGTTAAAATCCCGAAAAATACTTTAGGAATTCAAAAAGCTTTACCTTAAATTCCGAAGGCCAGTGATCATCGTCGGTTACATAGTGCTTTTCCCGGAAAATATTTATAGATGAAAAAAAAAACTAGTGATTTTGTGATAGGCTTCTGGAACACTCTTCAGTAAGTAATAGCTTGTCTACTGTTAGTTTATATAAGCAATTTTTCAATTATGAAAGAAACCACACAACACAATTTTTTACATCTCCTCTGATCTTCACCAATGCTTTATTTCTCACAATTCTCCAACTAAGATTTTATGTTTTAACATGGGTATACATAAATCCGATTTTTAAAACGAATTTGCGTTTTCTTTCCGAAACACTATCACGGACAATCTGTCATGGCTTCTACTTCTGGGAAGACGTCACTTGTCACTCTTGTCATATTTGCCAAAACAAGCGAACTGCTTAGTGTAGTTTGATTTGAAATTTTTTAAAAAGTACCCACAAGAAAGTGACCTGAATTTATCGATGATTCTCTTGTGTGTTTTTGTGGTGACCATTTTGATGTAAGTTTTTTATTCTTGATTGTACTAGTTGATTAATGATCGAGGAATGTTGTTTTTTGTATGTAATAAAAAAGTTGTAGAATATGTGACTATTATAAATACCTATTGACGACCATTTAGGTAAGGTTTCTGACATAATTATTATATCAATATTTTAAATACCTAACCTCATAATAGCGATGAGTTCTGCGCACTACTCAGCACTACTTCTGCAAATTTCTCATACGGACTCTTAAGCTCTTACTCTACTTAAATATTTTATCCACAATCGTTGAATCCTCGGTTGAATCAAATTTGAAAATTTTTTTTCTTCTATATTACCTAGGTATATTTTTAATAAACATTCAAACATAATAATTGTAGGTAAAGTATAGTATCCTTGAATATAGATATACTTAACCAAGGAAAGTATTCAACAAGCTCATAATGGCTATTACCTGGCTTTATAAGCTTATTGAAAAATATACTATTATTTTAATAGGCGAAACCAGAGATAATAGAAAGTTATTGGAACTTTTATAAGGTCAAGCAGTAATAGTGCTGTCCTTATAGTGAAACATTAAGGTTAGTGCTTTTCCTTATTTGTGCGCGACTACTGCAGTGCACTATCCCGACTTTATTTCATGTTTCATATTTACATGTCACAATTTGTAGGTGATCTGGGTTGAAGTATTTTATGGGTGATCTGTGTCATCTGTGACACCTACCTTAATATAATGTCATTATAAAGTTTCATGTTTCAATTGTTGCTTTCGTTTATTTGGGCTTCAAGCACTTGTGCGTGACGCCTCAGTCACGACTTTTAAGAAAAACGAACACGATTTTTTAGGATCCTCAAAACCACTTGTCATATGCCAATGTTAAGGAATTGAGTGACTCTGGAACACTTTATTTTACTAACTTCAACAAATCTATTAACTTTGACAATAACTTGAAAAAAATGTCTTCCTCAAGTTCATCATCTGAACTATCATCTGATATTATTGATAAATTTTCTGTGTGGTTAGAAGAACTGTTTGCGATTATTGGTTTTGATAATATAATTTCGCATATTTAGATATTTTAAGTAAGGTTTAAATCGTAATCGGCACAATCTTAACCTTTAAATAAACGTCAAACCGGTCAAACGTCAAATATTTAATGTCCGTGGCTTGAAGCTCACACTTTTTGGTATGTGCTCAAGGGGAAGGTAAGACTAGGCGTCACGCCTGGTAATAAACGAACGAAATTCAGTCACTACGAGCTGCTACTAGCAGCCAAAAGTGAATAATCGAAAACACTTTATAACTCCAAATTTTAAGTCTGTTTTAAGGTCGAGCACTATTTATTCAAAGTCATCACAATTACTGCAAGGCAGTAAATTCTTGTTTCCAATAACTCTCTAATATACACGGCGAGACCTTATAGACCGTTTTTGAGTAAGTGATGCACTAGCGAATGGCCTACTTAGTAGTAGTAGTATAAAATAATATCTTCTGTATGTACCTTGTGGCATTACTTATTTTTTGGGAATCAAACCACAATATTATGTTTTTATATTTTCATACGACGTTGTCAAGATGAATTAGGATTCATCTTGACAACGGTAGCTGGAACGCTACCGAAACGTCGTAATAAAAATATAAAAACATAATATTGTGGTTTGGTTCCCAAAAAATAAGAGAAAAGTATAAAATAATAAAATAAAACTAATAATTTAGGTAATTTAGATTAATGGGGAACAGGTAGATGGCACGCTACTGATATAGTGTGTAAAATAGTGGAATAATAATGTGAATCTATTGCATACCGTTGCTGCTGTTCAGATTTATTGAGAAACTGAAGTTTGGCGGCACATTGAACATCCTTCTTGTGATCTAGTTAACAATCAGGGGCGTAACAAGAAAAGAAGGTACGTGGGTACAGTAAAAGTTATAAAATATATATGACTAAATAAGGTTACTTCACAATAAAAATGTTTAGTAAATAAGACGTTGAAAAGTAGAAATATTACTAGATTTAGCTATTCATATTTCTAATTGTCTTAATAATAAAAATTTCTTACTCCGCCCTTACTCTTAGATTAGTCAGAGATTAGTTACTCTGAGACTAGCGTAATACAATTGCAATTAATAAACTCCGACAATAGTTATTCTATCCTTATTACTGGATTAGGACATGACTTAAGGAAGATTCACAGTTTTATGGTAGGAATTGACCAATAACGTGACGTTATGGTGACATCTGTTCTGTTTTTTATTGTGACATGTGTCAGTGCTCTGTTCATTAATCTCAAAAATAGCAAGTTATCTCATTATTATCATCTCTCAGTTTGTATTTTGTGTTAAAAGTAGTATTTCCGAATTTTGCATGAAATTCACTTGCAAATTGAAGAAATCAAAAAAGACGTTCCTAGGAGGAACTCCAGATTACTATGCAACGCAAGTACATGAAAAATTTGTACAACAAAAAGAAAAGGAAAAATTAAATAGAAAATGATAAAAATATTTTATTTTTGATTTGATAGCTGCAAATTCCTCTCATAACAATGTTTTTGAGGGGATTAGCCCGAATTTTATAACATTTAATTTTTCTGATCGGACGAATATTCTCTGCTTCTTCCAATCCTTCCATCATTCTCAAATCATCCGAATAATAATATCTTCCTTCAATCGCAAAATAATTACTACTCACTGAACCAACACAAATACTTAGTAAATATGCATAATTAATAATAATAAACTGAATGATAATATGAACTGATAATACAAAAACGACAAACTGAATTTCGAATTATAGTCTATATAGAAAGGACAAGGAGTAATAAATCATTCATTTAAGTAGATTTCATGGACGTATCAAAATATATTTTAAGAGGTTACATTTTGTATTGAACGAATGAGTTGCAGCTATGCTAAAGAATATACGATTTAGGTCAGAGGTAACGGGATGTACTAATTTTAATAAAAAAAAAGTGATAGAGGTACATAAATTTTAGTACAGAATTGCAAAAATGAACAAGAATAAATACAAAACCTACATTGTAGAAGAAATGGCTTCTTCTCGTGGTATATCAGTTCTTCGACTTCCCCCTTATCATTGTGAACTTAATAACATAGAATTAATATGGGCTCAGGTAAAGGGGGAAGTTGGAAAAAAAAATAATACTTTTAAAATAAACGATGTTGTGAAATTGTTTGAGAGTGCTGTAAGTCATGTTAGTAAGGAAAATTGGACAAACTGTATCGAGCATGTTATCAAAGTAGAGGCAAATATGTGAAAAATTGACAATATTTGTGATGATTTTATCGACCCTATTATTATTAATGTCAACAACGATTCTTCCTCTTCCGAGTCGTATATAGAATAAAATGTAAGTAATAAATGTATTCCAATAATTATTTCTTTTCATTTTTTATTATATTATAATTTAAAACGTATTTTTTTCCCAAAATACACACCACTGCATTGCGTTATTGCTTATCTGCTAATCCTTTAGAAGAAACCCTAAACTTTGCTACAACTGAAACAAATACGGGGTCGATCTACCTGGTTTTTAGATTTACGGAAGAAATGTAATTGATTTATCAAAAATTTCATGGTGCTCCCTGTAAAGGTTTTGCATACTTAATTAGGGTTTATTACTCCTCGTACTTTTTGTACATACTATACGATATGACAACATATTTATACCACATTTGACAGTTCAACAAAACTAAAATTATATTTAGTCGAAGGTTATTCCGAGCTTAAACTACCTATTTCCTTAGATTAAAATTACTACCAAAGTTAGTGCCAGACTAACCTCGGAGTAGCCTATTCCCTGTCTAAAATGCGTTTATTAATAGCGTATCTGTCAAACTGATGGTTTAAGCATAGAATAAAAGTTACTCTTAGGTTACTCCGTGTTTATTAATAAGACCGTAAATGTTTACTTTTTCCAGAAAATCATTTCTTGTTTTTCTTGTGGGACTACTCAATATGTATAAATGGAATTGGGAATATTTTATTTAGAAAACCGTTACAACTATTATTTATGGCCGTTTGCACCAATAAAAACATAATTTTAGAATAGCTATGGAGAGTTTAAAATTTAAGGGTCGCTTAGTTAAAGTTCAGTTGCACCAATGTTTTCGCTCTGCTTCTTAGCTAAGTGTTTAATACATTTGTCAACCTCGCTATTTAAGCTGAGTTTTCGGATGCTCCAAAGAATCTTCTAGCATTTCTACGAGTTGTAAAACAGTTGGCTTAGTCAAGCGAAACCTTTGGAAAAAGGTTTTTTCATCCAATTATTCATAATATAATATGTCAATGAAAACAGAAGAATGTGAGGTTCGAAATCTCCACTTTGAGGATAAATGGAGAATAAGCGAGCGATTTTCTAAGCTTAGCTAGGTGAAAGATTACAGAATAAAAATATAAGATGTTTCACTCCAGGGCGGTTTGATTCAAGTTGCTGACCCAAATCTAGCAGATATTTATCGCAAATTCAATTAAATATACTCATCAGCCACCAGAATAATAGGGCCACTAAATCTTAAATTTTGATCCTTAAATACCGCGTATTTTTTGGATTGACAAGGTTAAAACAGTAAAAAGAGAAGCAGCTGCAGGATACCTTTATTGAAAAATTTTATAAATGTTGTAAAATACTATAAATAAGTTTGGAGTTTGGTTTATGTGTTTAATTTAATCTATTGTCTTTCAAATCTTTCAATATACATTTGAGAGTAAAATATATACGGACTCTGGTATAGAGACATGCATAATATTTGAAAGGAAATTGATTACATTGATGATGAAAAGAAAATTTAGTAAATTCGTTTAAAAGGAACTGACCAATTCCCCTTTGGTTAGCTATAGAAT
>CAJUYH010001844.1:0-22285 GCA_910591685.1 Galerucella tenella
TTCATGTGAAAATAAGTTGTGTCTTATCGCTCTGGGATCTTACTCTAATACTTAACGTTCACTTCATTACAAGTTTCGGAATCTGCACTTCCCACCCACTTGATTATTTCGTCAAACGAATAGTAGGTTGAGACAATCAGGATCATTACACAGGAATAGACTGTGGACTAAGTACCTACTCATTATCTTCGAAAACTGTCCAATAAAATTACTGCTGTCGCTATATATTTTTTTTTGTATAAAAAGTAGTGAAAAATATGTTTAGTATATTCAATTACATGAATATTCTGTTCAAAAGATAGTTTCTTTTTTATTTGTATTATTTGTTACAGAAGATATTTGATTTTTTTAGACGATTTTTTCTAGATAAAGATAATTGTAGTTTGATATTATGTTACACTGATATTGTTTTCTACTGTGTTCAATACCTTCAAATTTACCAGTTTTGATGATGAGCGAGTTGCTATTTATATTTCGCAGGAACAGATTTTTTTTGTCGTAGAAATTCTTAATTACTTTTCAATATAATCCCCATGAAAATGAATACTCTTCTATATCTATTGAAGTATTTCTAAAAAATACCAAGAATAAAAGCTTCACTGTTTTCCACGGAAGACAAAAACAAGATCATGAAACATAGGAATTTATTTTTCACTACTTTTTGGTTCAGTTGAATCAGTGTGTAATTTAATTGTTTAATTTTGAACACTCTGTGATGAAGCAAAAACTATGTATTTTGATGTTTTATAGGTATTGGAGGTGAATGAAGAAGTGACTATTCTTGGAGAACATTACCGTGAATTAAAGCAATGATGCGTGTTAAAAGAATAAGAAGTACTGACACTCGATGAGTCTTGTAAGCCCAGCTGATGTGTAGCATTAAAGAATACTTTGAATATTGTTGTTTCATTTTCCAAAAGCCTACTGATTTGTTGTACGTAATGATGCACCTTATTTATACTTCAAAAAACGGAGAGATTTTTATTAATTTTATTAATTGACCTGAAAAGAAAACAAGAAATTCTAACATTGTCCAAACGAAGCAAGTCTAACCTACCAAAATTGCAGTATAAATTTATTTCTCGTATACTCTTGTCATTCTAAATGTAGAAGTGCATAGTTTTCAGATACATATCCTTATACAGGGTGTTCGAAATATTCGAAACATATTGAATGGGCGTTTCTAAGTACGGCCCTGTAATCACATTTTTTAGTGGTCTATACTCTTAAACATACAAACTCAATTGAATTTCTAGAATGCTCCTCTGGATGCATTGAATAGATTTCATTTCAAGCTAAAAAATAAAAAAAAACCTCTCCGATAACATTGTTAGCCCTCAAAACGTGCATAAATTATTATTTTGACAGTAAATTTTTGGAAGTAAAATTGTCTGCGGAAAAATAAGAAGGAAATAGTAGTGTCGAATTTTTATACTCTTTACAATTATAAAGAGCAATTGAAAAAAAATCTATATACAGGGTGATGTTTTTGGGAAAGACGAGTTTTAAAATTTTTTGTTAAGCCGGACCTACATTATCTTTGTGGAGATGCATTTGATGGCGTTTCAAGGTAATGGTTATTACGTGTGTACCAAATTTCAAAATAATATACAGAGTAACTCGGAATTTAGGAGGTTCGAAAGAAATAGTTGAATCTATAAAACACCCTGTATCTCGGTTACAAAGTGCAGAAGACACATTAAATATATGTTTTTGGAAGCATCAAAGTGATCCCCATCTACAGTTAAAGTTAGGCCTTTTCCCAATGAAACACCCTGTATAAACTGCCAGTGATCAGGATTTCTTATGTTCAATATACAGGGTGAGCTACTCAAAACAATCCAACCTGTTATTCAGGAGTATGCTATGAATTTTGAAATTTTTCAGAAATTGCTTTTAATTTACTGTTTTTAAAATAACCATCTAAATTTCAGGATGAATTGCTATAGTGTGATGACACCATCACTATTTTCTCAAATATATTTATCTATTTTCTATATTTCCCTGAAGAGCCGGAGGGTCAGGGTGTTCAAAATTTTCAACTTTAGGTGTTTTATTTCTAAAAAACTATTTAATATTTGGTAAATCGTTGAAGAAAAAAAGTATTCAGGGTGGTAAAAAATTCCTGATTTATGGTATAATAAATCGAGTTTTATTTCAAGTTTGTTCCTATTGCCTAGTGTGAAATTTTCTTAGGATTAAGGTTTTTGGAAGCACCAAAGTGATCCCCATCTACAGTTGAAGTTAGGCCCCTTCCCAATGAAATACCCTGTATTTATTGATTCATGATGCTTTTGAAATCGAAGGAAGAAATTTTAAAAATTACCCACGGTGCTACATCAATTGTAATAACATTTTCAGTAGTAATACCCCTAGGGTCTTGATAATATCGAGATAATTTTGTCATAGATAATGCTGAAAGCGAGTTGCTTGATAATAGCCCAAGTCCGCAGGCCGAGGGCTATTATCTTCGAGCAACACGCTTGAAGGATTCTCTACGACAAAATTTTAAGTATTTATCAAGACCCGAGGAATATTCGATAAGATAATTTTTTACTTTGTAGCTTTCAAAAAATTGATTGCCAATCTGATGTTTAATAATTTTCAATACAAACTTTATCAATTTTAATCAAATAGTATTCATTTTTATTTAAAACTACAGTTGTGAAAAGTACAATTGGTAAATTAATTGAATCGTTAGATGCAATACCTAATCTTCGCGACATTTTTAATCCAGTTGTCAGTGTGACGTTTAATTAATGTTTAATAAAAAGTAAACACCAAACTGAAAACACCGCATGTAGGGTATTATCAGTAGTAATACCCCTAGGGTCTTGATAATCCCAATAAAAACCGTTCCTGGAACGTGCACTTCACTGGATTTCCATTTCTAGTAGACTTATCATATCGTTGGAATGTCATAAAATGAAGTGTTTCATTTCACATTTTGCCACAGATATGATCTACTATGAATGGACCTTAATAAAAATTTGATAACAAAATTTTGCAGTCTTAAACTTCAAAATAATTTTTTGATTGTCTAGTTGTCAAATTTTTTCTGTTGTTTCAGTTAGGGATAAAAAAATTAATTTTTACTTATTTTTTCTTGACAACGGTAGCTGGAACGCTACCGAAACGTTGAAATAAAGAATTCAAAAATATTGTGGTTTAATTTCCCAAGAAATTGAAAAAAAAAAGAGAGAATGCTATGCTATTATCTTTGAGCAACACGCTTGAAGGATTCTCTACGACAAAATTTTGAGTATTTATCAAGACCCGAGGAGTATTCGATAAGATAATTTTTTACTTTGTAGATATCAAAAAATTGATTGTCAATCTGATGACGTTTAATAATTTATTATTTATAATCAAACAAATATTATTCATTTTTATTCAAAACTACAGTTGTGAGAAGTACAATTGGTAAATTAATTGAATGGTTAGATGCAATACCAAAATATCCGCGACATTTTTAATCCAGTTGTCAGTTTGACGTTTAATTAATTTTTAATAAAAAATAAACACCAAACTGAAAACACCACATGTAGGGTATTATCGCTGTAATACAGCGGTGATTGGATGAAATTTGACACATGACTTGAAATTAAGTAATTTGATTGGTTGCTATATTCAGTAAAAAATTATCAAAGGTAATACCACGAGTGCTTCAAATTTTATCGATAATTTTTTCTTTTCCACGAAAACTTGTTTATTTGGAAAAAATATGAAAACAAACCGATTGATAAAATCACGAGTCCGTTAGGACGAGGGATTTTATCTAAATTCGGTTTGTTTGAATGTTTTTGCCTCAAATAAACAAGTTTGAGTGATGCAAATAAAAAATTATGTGATAAAATTTGAAGAGCGAGTTGTATTTGGGAAGATTATTTTTTTCAACAATTTAAAATTTTGTATTTCCTGAATGTTCAATATTATCTTAGGTGATGGCACTGAATCGGTTTGTGTTCATTTTTCAATAAACTTCGAAGCACTTTTAGTTGTCAATAATGACAAATTGAAAGTAAAATTTTGACGTTTCGATGTAAAGAAGGTTTTATCGATGAGGAAGCAGAATTATCAGTATAATACCGAATGATTGGCTAGAATAATGTATTGCTATTGGTTAAAACAACCAAAATGTCAGATTTTGACAAGTGAAAAAAATAATCGCTGTAATACAGCGGTGATTGGATGAAATTTGACACATGACTTGAAATTCAGTAATTTGATTGGTTACTATATTCAGTAAAAAATTATCAAGAGAATATTACTTGAAAACGTATTTCAAACTGAAACACTGTTTATTTATTAGGCAACTTTAGATTTGTCACATAGTTTGGCAAATACAGGAGTGAATGTCTAGAAACGTACGAGAGGCACGGAGTTGAAATGAGAAAGTATTCGGATGACAAAGAGGGTAATATGCGCTTGGTGAATTAGTACAGAAAATAATCAAAGTACTAAATTCCGTACCCCAGAGTGAAAGATACATATACTATAAGTAACATTCTTCAATTATTCAGGAGACGTAAATGAAGGCATTAATAGTATTTAACCTTAGACCTATAATATAAATATTATTTATAAGTATATTAACAATCGAGATAATGTTCGAGATTGTTGATCGCCCTTTCAATACTCATGTTAGTTACAAAGCTTTTCCGTCGACTATATAAGTTGTATTCGTTGTTCTCATAATTTAAAAACCAAAAATATTCATTTGTTTCATAGGTTAGTACTGTCAAAAATGAATAATGACATATGGAATGTATGTTTGGTTGCCTACATCACAGGTAACCGTCAATATACATATAATGTACAAGATGTGCGTTGGGTTGACTGTAGAAAAATCGTTGATTAATGTTTATCATGCCTTAATATGGGTCATTAATGTATGATTTTATCTAATTTTGAGAACGATGATGGCATAATATATATCTTCTGTAAGTTCCTTGTGGCATTACTTATTCTTTTGGGAATCAAACCACAATAATGTTTTTTATTTCGACGTTTCGGTAGCGTTCCAGCTACCGTTGTAGACGACATTTTTGGAATATGGCCTTATGACTTAGTATCTCTGAATAATTTTTTAATAAATATAAATGAAGGAGAAAAATCTATGAAATTTGAAATTGAAAATAACAATTTTTTACCATTTTTGGATATTCTTATCAATAAAACAAGTATGAAACAAGTGTTTTTCGTAAGCCAACACACACTAATAGGTATTTGAATTTTGAATCAAATCATGCTATAAGCGTTAAAAAAGGGGTAGTAAAATCTTTATACGATAGGGCCAGAATCATTTGTTCTAATGATAATAATTTCACAAAGGAGAAAACTCTACTGAAAAATGTTTTAAATGCCAATAATTACCCGGCAGAATGTGTAAATAAAGAAATCAAGAATATAGAGAAAGGCTCATTGTTAATACCCCATAATAATTACAATATAATATTAATAATTCAGTTAATATAATTTTTAAAAACTTGACAATACCGTATGTTAGGGGTTTGTCAGAAAGAATTAAAAAAATTGGTAATCAATTTAATATTCGAACCAGTTTTAAATCTAACAATACTTTGAGATCTATCTTAACAAAAACGAAACCAAAAAATGAAGAACAATCTTCAAAAAATTGCATATATCAGATATCTTGTGAATGCGACAAATTCTATTTAGGTGAAACATCTAGACCATTGAAAGTCCGAATAAGTGAACATAAAAAATACATCAAAGATAGGGAGTTCTTTAAGTCAGGTATTTGTAAACATGCTTGGGAAGAGGGGCATAAAATTCAATGGGATTCGACAAAAATAACATTGAAAGAGCCCAATAATAAAAGACTAAAAATCAAAGAAAGTGCTTTAATACAACTAAATGCAGATAAATGTGTAGCTAGTATTTCAGCCGAATGTAGTCAAATTTGGTTACCAATGTTAGAAAGAGAAATTTCCAATAATCAATTACCTGCGTTATCAGGATAGCATCATAAGTTTTTATCCAAGTTTTCTTATGATTTATCATTGGAATAGTTGTTAATCGATACACACTTCAATACACAAAATCACCAAACTGAGTTATACACATTTTGAAAACAAAAATGATCATACACAAAAAAGTAACAACAAACGCGTTTTATTAACAACATTTCCAAAATAAGCTAAAAAAAGCGCTATCCCAATAAAACCCGTTCCTGGAACGTGCACTACACTGGATTCCATTTCTAGTAGACTATCATATCGATGGCAGAAAGGCTAATTGACGTAACCAGCAAACACCTAATTGTGGAAAAACCGGAAAAAACAAAAAAAAATTATTTTTTTAATTCATAACTAGTGTAATATTGGTCCTAAATTGATGATTTTTTTGCCAGTCGTTTAAATCAAAGTGGTCTATAGCCCAGTTTAAACATTATTGGTACATCTGTTCAGAAAATGATGGATTTGTTGGTTACGCTAATATATAATATTTCAAATTTCTGCTAGTAAAGGACGTAAGCAACATTATTTTATATGGAGGTATAGTCAGAATAATATTTTTAGGATATGAAAAATGGTGTAACCTTGTTCATGTAAATTATAGCTGCTAAATTGATTGGTGTATTCCAAGTTCTTTAAAATTTTACAAATTTGTATTGACTTAAACAAATTTTATTCCAATATCACACTTTTTCTTTGGGCAGTAGTCTTAGATAAAAATATTTCCTATGGTATAGTGTGAAATAATGTTTGAATAAAAGTCACAATTTTTGAACAAGTCTATTTTTTTAATGCTGGGATTAAGTATTTAACTTTTTAATACACTTAATAGATTATAAAATACCTATTCGTAGTTGGTTTTTATTGTTTTATATATAGTGAGACTTTTACTTTAATAGACAATGTCGAGAATATGTATTGTGAAAGACTGTAATGTAAGGAGCACCCGGTAAGATTTATCTTTATAAAAAACATGTTTCATTAAATAAAAAGTGACAGAAGTAGTTATTCTTCCATACAGCCTTGAACTTCCCAGCATTGTTGTTGAATTTCTAACATTTATTTTTCTTCATGATTGTCATTGAAATATGTGAAATAACGTTTCATTTGTTGTATACTTTTTTTATTCAATGAAATGTATAAACTAAATCAGTTTTATTTTTCTCACTTCAGGCATTCTATGGTCCATTTCTTGATAATTCATTTAATTTTACTTGACTATTTGATTGTTATTATTGTAATATCAATATAATGTTGAGTACTACTACTACTAAATGTGCAGGCGAGCCTTGTCCTGGACAACTCAGGCCAAGGTACCGGCACTGAGACCACTGGCGGGCCCATTGTGCCATTCCTGCTACCTAGACATCCATGAAGCCGAGCCCTTCAATAAAGGCCACAACCTTTTTCAATGGATGTCTGCTTGTGTCTCCAGGGGCCATAACAGGGACTCCGAAGATTCGCCTGCGTAGTACAGCCCAGTGTGGACACTCTAAGAGAACATGGACTGACGTTTCGTCAGTTATACCGCAACCCCTACATAGGGAACTTTCCTCTACTCCTAAGTTGTGGAGGTGTTTCCTCATACAGCAGTGCCCTGTTAGGAGTCCAGCTATCTTCCTTAGCCTACTCCTTGGTAGTTCAGTAGCTGCCCTGGCGTGTCCATCAGTCCATCCCTTTAGTAGAAGTTTGGATTATCTAGGACCCTGCAGAGCATTCCAATGAGCGATGTGCTGATTCCTCAGCCACTTCTTCGTCTCCTTGCGTATTTTTTGTTTTGTTAGGCCACGGGGTCGGGCCCGGGCCGCAGAAAGGAGCTGCCGCCCCTTCCGCAGCCAGTGCATCCGCCATCTCGTTGCCTTCAAAACCAGAGTGGGCTGGAATCCATTCTAGCCGCACCACGTTCCGCCTTGCAAGATTAGCAAGTGGTTCTCGACATTCGTTAGCAAGTCCTGAGTTGCTGGTATACCCTCTCAGGGCTTTAATTGCTGCCTGACTGTCGGAGTATATGGTTATGCGTCGATCCACATAACCTCTGTCTAGGTTTATCTGCGCACATTCCAAGATAGCATAAATCTCGGCCTGATATGGTACACAAACTTGTGTTCTTGGGTTCCTGGAGTGAATTCCAGCCCCTGCTCTATCACCGGAGCATGAGCCATCTGTGTACCAGACGGTCCCCTCTCTTTTTCCCAGGACTTTCTATCCCGGATCATGGCCCTGTATGGGGTAGCGAAGTAGTACTTACGCAGGCATTCATCAGCCGCTCGAGCCAGAACTGGAATATCTTCCAGGAGCCGGAGCTTCTTGACTTGCCTGCACTCTTCCCCTCTTCGCACGCATCCCAGCCGTTTCAAGCGCAGGAAAGCCCTCCCCGCCTCAGCCTCGATCACATGGTGAAGAGGCCGAAGACCAAGGATTACTTCCATCGCAACAGTTGGTGTAGTCCTCATGCAGCCAGTTGCCCCCAAACTGACCAACCTTTGAAGGCGTGCCAGTTGCGATCTAGCCGTGACCAAGGTTACCCTCGGCCACCAGACCAGAGCCGCATATGTGAGCATAGGCAGCATAATCACTCTATAGAACCATATAATCGTTTTGGGGGTCAGTCCCCACCTCGAACCAATGGCTCTCCTACAGGCCCAATACGTGTTTGTCACCTTGCTTAGGCGACTATCAAGATGAGCCTTCCATGTCAGTGATTTATCAACTCCACCTGGGTTACCAGTTGGTGTAAGGCACTTACAGTTGACTTGCCGCACCTAAAAGCATGTTGGTTGTTGTGCAAAGGATACCTAAGCCCAACCTTTTCCTTTATGTACCGATCAGCCACCCTCTCCAGTGTTTTCAACACAAAGGAGGTTAGGCTAATGAGTCTAAAGGATTTAGCCACCGTATATGTGGTATATGTTGAGTAACTTTAAATGAAATATCAAAAAGTGGACCATAAATGTCATTTTGCAATAAAATTAAAAGTACAGTAATTTTGAATATGCCGCCAAAAACTGTAAAATTTCAGGAATCTTCTTAGCGAAGTTCACAACCATCTGATTTGTGTTAGAGGTACTGACGGGACTCTCAAGGTGGCGCCACACGTACAAATAGAGGGCACCACGGGTCAGTTTCCCATCTATAAGAATTTTTTTTAATCTATGATACATATTCCGTTCACCAAATTTGGTTGTTTTGGAGCGACAAATATTTCTAATTACTGATACCCATAAGGTGTCGCCTACGTATTTTCTATCTTTCCTTGTCAAAATATCAATGTAAAATCGCAGGCGACGTCGCTTAGAAGCGATCGCTAGTTTATATGAACGGAATGTCACTCCAGATATTCGATCCACTGGGCATAGTTAGTCCAGTGATAATGAAAGCAAAGTTAATGATACAAGCATTATGGCAAGTGAAATTAGGGTGGGATGAGTCATTACCTCAGGAGCTTAATTCATTTTGGATTCAATTTAAGGGACAAAATGACAGCGCTTGAAGAATTGAGAATAAATCGGGAAATTTTGTGTGAAGGTCCAGTAAATGCACAAGTTCATTGCTTTACTGACTCTTCCGAAACGGCTTACGGCGCGGTTATTTATATAAGATCAACTGATGCTAACGGTATTCATACTGTGAACTTGTTTTGTTCAAAAGTCTAGGGTTGCGCCTTTGAAGTCAGTGTCCTTGCCGAGACTGGAATTATGCGCTGCTGTTTTAGGAGCAAAACTTACGGAATAAGTTATTGGCATGGATACGTGGGGAACCGTGTCAATGGAAAACTTTTATTGCAAACCGAGTAGGGGAGATTCAGCGATTAACGGACTCAAACTCTTGGAGACACATTATGTCTGAATCTAATTCAGCGGACGTTTTATATCGAGAATGCCAACAGACCACATGACCACCAGATATATCTTTCGCAAGAACTTCAAGATTGTCATCAAAGATTGAAAGGAGCTTGAGGAAGAGAACGCACCACCACTTAGTAGAGCGAATGAACTGATCTGGTATACAGACGGATCAAAAAATGAGCTCGGCACCGGAGCGGGCATATACAGACAGACGAGCAAACATAATGGAATCGTCTCGCTAGGAAAATACGCCTCTGTATTTCAAGCGGAGGTCTATGCAATACTTGCATGTGCAATGGCAAATTTCTCACACTTTTTTGACAACCATCGTTCATAAATGAAATTTTTGTAACTCTGTGACTACTTTACCAGCATTCATAAATATACTTTGACATTTCCAATGTACACATTTCTAGACCACAACATCTAGCGCTATCTAGTTACGGACGACAGTACTTTTTCCAGTAAAGAGAAATAGCATCAAGCATCAATTTATACGGTCAATAGATAGCGACATCTTGTATTGAATAGCAATACCAGTATTACCACGAAGAACGTTCTAGCATGGACTATTCTGGAACGGAAAGACAGTGATAGCACGTATGAGACAAGGATGGAAATAGCGTCGATTATTTTCTACGTATTTCAGGAGCGAGAATATTTGAATATATAAGCGGGATCGTGAGGCAGAGCAAGGCAATCCAGTTCGAATATAATTCAATTCAGTTCGGTGCGCCATAGTGTCTTATAGTTTAGTTGCGGCGACATGAGATTTACGTTTACTGGGGTGCGTTTAGAAACTTCGCACGGCGCGTCCGTGCATTGAAATATCGTTCAGAAACACAGGGCGAAGTGTGACGTCACATCTAAAGTTCTTCGCCGGAATCGTTCAGAAATGTCAGCCAGGTGACAACTTTTCATCCTACTTGGAAGCAGGGCGTTATGAACGTGTCATGCGCACAACGAATTGATGAAGTGTCAAATTCACAGTTGTTCGAAAATTCGAATGTTATAATAACATATAATTATTGATAAAAGCGATAGCAAATAGCAATGGCAATTGTACCATTGTTTGCTATGGTGGAAGCAATGAAGACGTTTGGAAAAATATTTTTTAATAATAAAGAAAGTGATGATGAAGACGAAGACCAAGAAATTGTGGAATTACTATTTTCACGTGCCATTAAGCGAGTTGGTGCTGAACGTAGAAAACCAGTAAGGGTCAATCAATATATTGAACGCTGCATTTCTAATACCACAAATGTGGAGTTTCAAAGTCATTTCAGAATTTCAAGACAGGTTTTCGAATTGCTAATACAAACCTTACAGCCTGATTTGGAAAGTAATAATATATTAGGAAGGCCTACGATTGATGCCAGGAAGCAACTTCTGAGTACACTGTGGCTTCTAGCCACTCCTGATAGCTATAGGTAACCTTTTATGAATATGGATAGCATAAAATCAAAATCATATTTTACACAGGCAGTTTTTTTTCAGGTCAGTGGGAGATCGATTCGATATGGGTAAAGCAAGTCTATATGTTTCGGTACTAAGAGTAATCCATGGTTTAAATAAATTAGCCCCAAAAATTATCTGTTGGCCATCAGGTGATAAATTAATTTCAACCAAAAACAAATTTCAACAAATGTCTGGTATCAGAGGTGTTGTAGGAGCTATTGATGGAACCTATGTAGCTATCAAAGCACCTACTGATAATCCCCAAGTTTATATAAACAGAAAGTGTTTCCATGGCATCACATTACAAGCTATTTGTGATGCAGACCAAAAATTCACTGATTGTTTTACTGGATATCCAAGTTCAGTGAGTGACATGAGGATTTTCAAGAAATCCAATTTCTATGAATCAGTAATGGAAGATCCTCACAGGTATTTTGGAGAGAATGAGTTCATAATAGGAGATAAAGCCTATCCGATCTTGGCATGGTGTATTCGTCCATATATTGATAGAGGCAACCTTCTCCAGTATCAAGTCAGATTTAATACTGCCCATGCTCAAACAAGGCAGGTGATCGAAAGAGCTTTTGCGTTGCTCTTTGGTAGATTAAGACGACTTCGGTATCTGGATATGAATCGAACAGATTTAATTCCAGCTACAATTATTGCATGTTGTGTAATTCACAACATTTGCCTACAGCAAGTCGATGACTTGCAACAACAGTTTGAGCAAGAGGGAAGACAGTTTGTTAGGGGAGAAATAGAGCAAGATCAAAATCAGAACATACAAATAGCTCCTGACATAACCAGAAATGAAGGCATAAATTTAAGAGATGCCATTGCTAGAGAAATAGATATAAATAGGAGATAGTCGCCATTGTATCATGTTTTTGCAAATTGATATTGCCACGCGCTTTCTTTATGTTAAATTATTTTAATGAAAAATGATTAATATATAGATAAGTGAAATAGTCCTTAAAAAAAATTTAAAAAAAAATTCGAAAATAGAAAGTAAAAGTTAAACTGATAGATCGTAGCGAAGTGAGCGTGCAATTATGCCAAGCTACTTCAAATGCCGAAGAGTGGGGGTGAGTTAAAATTAAGGGCGCCACTGTTTTATTATCGCTAAGCCAAAACAGAGGCCTTCCACGTTGTTTTGGAACTACCTATCAGTTGACTTATCAAAATATTTGTAGTTAAATAAAATATTTGTATTAAAAAAATAATATTAATAATAATAAATTATTTAAAGCAGAGGTCTTGCGACGAACAAATGAAACAACAGAGTAGAACTCTAAATTTGATCTA
This sequence comes from Galerucella tenella, assembly GCA_910591685.1. Classification (NCBI taxonomy): domain Eukaryota; kingdom Metazoa; phylum Arthropoda; class Insecta; order Coleoptera; family Chrysomelidae; genus Galerucella; species Galerucella tenella. The sequence goes on from CAJUYH010001844.1 coordinate 12,590, forward strand.
TTTAAATAAAGGGAAATATCTATATGATTACAGAGATGTTAGAAAAAAAAATATACATATATAAAGATATAAACAGAGACAATAATGATATGAAAGTATCACCAATATCCAGCTGTAGCCGATGGTCAAAATTGCTGTGAACTGGTGGAGTGATGTGTCGACAAACAGAGTAGCTAGCCGCTACCCGGGATAATCTCTCTGGCCTGTACAAAACTTGTAGCCAGTACTCCGAGTACCAACATCCAGCCTTAGCCAAGCAGTCAAAAATAGTAAAGTGAGCTGGTGGAATGGAGTATTGAAAATAGAGTGACTAGCTGCTACCTGGTATAGGCTCTCTGGCCTTTACAAAACTTGTAGCCCGTACTCAAAAACCCTACAATACAATCAGTACTAATTAGGCTACCAATCATATTAATAAAATGTTATAGGAAGGTTCCAAAAATAATAGAATAATTTGACATGCTAGAAGTTGATTCAGTAATAACAAAATAGTCTTTATATTGTCTATGTACTTAGAGTCCCAAATTTTCAACAAAAATTCTAAATCTATTACTTATAAATAAGTATCCATTTAAAATATAATGGCTTAAAAAAACTCATATTATATAATTCAGATACATGGAGCTTGTAAACTCAGCCAATATATATATAATTAAAAAATATATATATCTAGGAAAATCGAACAATTGAATCAACAGTAAAGAGGTAACACAAAGAATTAGTATAATAAATTGAATGTATCTTAAATTAAACAATATATAAAATCAATAAAAAGAAAATTTTTGTCCAACAAACCCCAAAATGACTTACACTGACTCAAATTATGTCACCTGATGTTACACAACACCATGTAATAAATAATGAATTAATAGACGTAAATCAGAGTATCAACTTAAAAAAAATATATGAATATCTAGTGGGTATATGATCATTCATTATTAATTGATGCGGATATTAAATAAAATATTAAAGAAAAAGATACAGTATTTGAACAGAGCCAAAAAAAAACTCTGATAATCATAATAAAAAAAGAATTTTACCGTCATTGTCTGTTCGAGTGCACACAGGTTTCTGTTCTCAATAAATTATATGAAATAAGAAAACCGTGTCCCAACAGAAAATGAGATTTAGCACATGGTAAAAAAAATAAACACTATATTTTCCACAAATTATGAAAATATGTTCAATAATCCTGGCCAGTAACAAATAATTGAAAATAAATTTAGGTTCATTTAAATTAAAATGTAAAACAATAGAGAAAACGCACTCTACCCTTAATCAGCCTAATCGCCACGTGTCAAAACTAACCCAAAAATTGATTATGCAGAAAATTAATTAGATCTGGAGTGAAATAAAACAAACCGGAATTATAATACATACTTATGAACACAAGTTAACAGAATAAGTAAAAAGAAAAGTAGTAGCTTACCCTGAGATGGTTTATAGGGGTTACTTTCAAAGAAATGTGCAATCGGTGGCCTCAAATCCTGATTTTCAGGTGAATCTTCTGGCATACAACAATACGACAATACCAATAATAGCCGTGAAGATTACTTCTGGAGAATAAACCCGAAATCCACAAACAAGTGACCAAAATGAGGGGTTTCAAATCTCCAACCAGCCGAACACAATTTCATTAGTGAAGTCAACGTAAAATTCCAATATTCTATTCTACTTGACACTGATAAAAATCAAACCAAGCAAGAAACATTAGATGGCAAAAACTTATTTGCTCGAATAATATCGAAGGTGTATAAAAGAAAGTGAAGGCCTGTACACACGTATGGATTCAAAATAATGGAATAGCAATAAGAGATTATAATTTTTATTACAAAACCCTTCGTTTTACCGAACCATTTCATGGAAATGTTGCTTTCAGCAAAACAGAATACCATTTCCCTATATGCAACTACCATAAAACGAAGCAGTAAAGGTATAGAAATTGAAAAAAATTAAATAACTATTTAGTTGAAGTAAAATGTGAACTGGGCATAATAGGTAGTCAGCTGTTGATATATCAACCAGAAATTTCACTTAAATATACCGAAATTATACTAAAATGCTAAAAGTTATAATTCATGTATACGAGGTGGCTCAAAAATATTTAATGCTAAAATTAAACCGTGACAACTCCCCCTCTCCATAGGAAGGAGGGAAACTTCCAGAAGAAGTTTCACGACGATATTCCCTGAATATGGTCAAAGCGATAAAAACGATAAAAAAAAAGGTAGGGTGCGGAACAAATTTACTAAACAACAAAAAAAATAACCAAAACGTAAATTAATTGAAGGTATATAGCTAATGAAATGAACTTAAATTTACTACCATAACCCAAATATCAATATAAATTATGGATAATTAGAAAAAAAATAAAGAAAAAAAAAAATAAATTCTGATCTAATCAGTCAGAATTCACATTGTCATGAGATGGATTATACGATTTGAGGTCTTGCACATGCCAAATACCCTTACTTTGACCCAACTTATCTTGTAGTTCGTAAGTACATGTACCAGTTCTCTTTTTAATGATGAAAGGACCTACAAGTGGCGGAGCCAATTTGGCACTATAATACTTGACGGCATCGGAATGACTTTTGTTCTTACGCCAAACTACCTGCCCTTCATCATAATGCACTGGACGCCTACGCAAATTATAACGTTGTTGATTTTTAACTCGAGCCCCCTGAATTCGTGTCTGAACAGTTTGATAAAGTGATTGGAGGGTGGCTTGTCTTCGCTTAACAAGGTCTTTAGGTTCTAAGTCCGTCGTGGGTATTTCATCTGAGAAGTCTTGTCCATAAAGCTTATGCTCCCTACCGAAGTTGAGGAAATAAGGAGTGTATCCGGTAGTTTCGTGACGAGATGTTCGCATTGCACAACCGATAGAAGCTAAATTTTCGTCCCAAGTGCGGTGATTATCGTTTCGAATGTAAGAACGAATCATAGTTTTCACAACCCTGTTTGAACGCTCCGTTGGATTAGCTCGGGGATAGTAGGAGGCGGTATAAAATATTCTTGTTTTATAGCGTTGACAAAGATCTTGAAACTCCTTGGATTTCATTTGAACCCCGTTATCACACATAAGATGTTGAGGTGCACCGAACATAAGGAAAATTCCTTCTTCGACATGTTTTACAAGAGACTTGGCTGTAGCTGACCTACATGGAAACATTACCGTGAACTTGGTGAAATAATCATTGACTACCAATATATAACAATTTCCTGATTTTGAACGTGGTAAGGGTCCTATATAATCCAAACTAATACACTGCCAAGGTTGGTTAACGACAGGACGTTCACCCATTAATCCGGCAGGAGGTTTCTGTTCAACTTTATGCTGGGCGCAGATTCGGCATGTCCTCACATATTTTGTGACGTCGTTCTTCATTTTCGGCCAATAAAAACGCTGGCTAGCCCTCCAGAAGGTTTTAAATACCCCTACATGACCCGAAGCAGTAATATCATGACAACGAAGTAAGACTTCTTTCCTTTTGTCTTTGGGGACTACAATTTTCCACGAACTAGAATGGTCAACAAAATGTGGAGTACTAGATTTCACAAATTTATATAATAAATTATTTTCAATACGCCAGGTAGGAAATTTTTGTGGCTGCTGTTCGAGTCTTTTAAACATATTTATGAACCATTTATCTGTGGTGGAATTCAAAGAAAAATCACTTCCATTGTTAGTGTCGATAGCGTCAACGGATATGGGTACTGAACGGGACAAGAAATCTGCCACCACATTCTCCTTACCAGGACGATGGATTAGGGTGAAATCATAAGGCTGAAGCCGAAGTGCCCAACGTGCTAAACGACCTTGGGGATCCTTCAATCTATGAAGCCATAACAAAGAATGGTGATCTGTAATTACAGTAAAGTGCACACCCTCCAGATAGTGACGTAGCTTTTCCACGCTCCAAATGACCGCCAGACACTCCTTTTCCGTAACTGTGAACTTAATTTCCTGCTTTGTGAGTGAGCGGGAAAGAAAACAAATGACCTTTTCACCATCATCGAATTTTTGTGTGAGAACAGCCCCCAAACCAAAGTTACTCGCATCAGTTTGCAACACAAAAGGAAGGTTGAAATCCGGACAAGTGAGAACTGGGGCTGTTACCAAACATTCTTTTATAGATTTAAAAGCACTGTCACACTCAGAAGACCAAGACCAATGGGCATTTTTCTTAGTTAAGTTGGTTAAGGGTGCAATTGTTGAAGAAAAATTAGGAACAAAACGCCGATACCATGATGCTGTACCTACAAAACGACGAATTTCCTTAATGTTGCGCGGTGGAGGGATATTCACTATGGCGTCTACTTTTTCAGGATCTGGCCGAAGTCCTTGCTGATCTACGACATAACCCAGATATTTCAATTCCGGGCGGCAAAACTGACATTTATCTATGGAAACTATAAGTCCTGCTCCATTTAAGCGATCGAATACCAAACCCAAAAGTCGTAGATGTTCTTCGAAATCCTGTGAAACTAACACAATGTCGTCCAGATAGACCATCACCGAAGGCTGAAGATCGGCACCAAGCACAGTGTCTACAATACGTTGCCAAGTAGCTGGCGAGTTGGACAGACCAAATGGCATGCGGCGAAACTGAAAAAGACCTCTTCCAGGGACAGTGAAAGCAGTATATTCGCGAGAGGAATCGCTTAAAGGCACAGTCCAGAAAGCAGATTTTATATCTATTGAACTCAGGTATTTGGCGTCCCTCAGGCGATCTAAAATAGCAGAAATATAAGGAATTGGGTACGCATCTTTTCTACTGACTGCATTCAATTTTCTGAAATCTACGCAAAAACGATAGCCGCCATCTTTCTTACCCACCAGACAAATTGGACTGGACCAAGCACTTCTGGAAGGCTCAATGACTCCATCTTCCAGCATTTTCTTCAACTCCTCGTCAATAATTTTCTGTTTGAAAGGAGACACGGGATAATACCTTTGCTTTATTGGCTTAGTACCTGGTTCAACCTCGATGACATGTTCAGACACAGTACAATAACCAAGACCAGTACCCATGAGAGCAAGTTTCTCCTTTACTAAATTATCCAGTGCAGTACGCTGTTGATCAGTCAGTGTGGTTTCATCATGGATACTACATGTTTGCAAGGTAGCCAATTCGTCTGCAAAGTGCCAGATATCCTGATTTAAATCTGGAACTATTCCCATAATTTTCCAGAAATCTATTCCCAGAATAAGCCTATGAGAGAGTTCTGGTAGGACCAGCACGTCTATTATACGAGTTTTCCCCATCAAACAAAAGGGAACCTGTAAATAACCTATACTAGAACAGCTCTGACCGTTAGCAACTGTGCAAGATATTTTATTGACTATTAATTGTAAACCTAAACGCTGCAACAACTCATATCCAGGAAGACCAATGATAGTACGAGTAGCACCAGAATCCAGTAAGCCCCGAATTGGAGTTCCCAGGACCGTTACTTCTAAATAAGGACGTTGATCACCATGAGCATGACCTATTATAAAATCTAAGAGAATTTTTGCAGGAAAATCTGAATCGTTGGTCGATAAAATATTAACCTTGGGGGGAACCTCACGACCACTTAAAGAGTCCCCCGGGATGCGTTTCCCGAATTCGAACATTTTGGACAAGAACGAATAGTTACATCCGGAATACCACAACGATAGCAATAAGTACTTTTTGGTTTAGAGCAATCTCGATTTAGATGACCCGTCATCCGACAATTCCAGCAAATGATATCTTTTCTGGAAGCAGAGGGTTGATTGGAATGTCTAACTTCATTGACGACGACAGGTGATACAGGAACTTTTGGTAAGGCCTCCTCTAAATCTGAAACGAAAGCAAAATCAGGCTCCACAAATCCTTGACGTTTCCTAGAAGGTGGAACGTAATGTTCAGCTCGATATTTCTTGGCCTCTAATTTCAAACATTCCCTCTCTAACTCCTCCAACGAATTAACTACAGGAAGTTGAGTGGTATAGAACGGGGCTAAATTCCTTGAAGTAATATCCAGTTTGAGATCATCTGACATGTGACTATATCGCCGAAACAACGCCTGCATACAAGATAAATAATCTACTATACTCTCACTAGGATCCTGCGTACGCTCTAAGATTTCCTTGAATAAACGAGGACGATAATCAGGTGGTTCAAAATGACTACAGAGTAAATCAGATAAACTTCCCCAATCGTTAAACCTGGAACGATTTGCACGAAACCAATTCAAAGCTTTCCCCGCAAAAAGGTCGATGGCCGATTCAAATAATTCTTGATCCGAAATGTTACGCGCTAGTTGCAATTCTGCTACTCTTTCAAGAAAACTGTGAACAGACATGGATTTGGGGTCCGCAGTAAACCTAATTCCCCACTTCTCCACACGCTGAGATCTAAGATGATAATTAGGCATAGCCGGTGGAGTTGGACCAGACCGACGGGTAATAGGAATCTCGTCACCCGATGAAGCAGCATCGGAATCTCCAGCGCCCTCTAACAAAACGCTTAAATTGGGATCTTGTTTCGAAATATTTTCCAAACTATCAAGAGCTGATAAAATATCCACCAACAATTTGGTTCGAATGTCCATCATCTCAGGGGTCAATTTATCAGATGGAATACGATTAACACGGTTTAGAAAATGAACAAGGTGAGTTTGATTTCTCTCAAACTTAGCTTTAGCATTGTCGCCAGAGGTAGCCTGTATGGAAGAAATTAATTTTTCCAAAGAATCTCGCACAAACTCTATTTCTTTGTCAACATCGAAATCATAGGGAGGATAATTTAAAGATTTACTGTTTTTCTCCATTTGGAGTAATGGACGCAATGCTGATCTAAGCCTTTCCACAGTACTAGATTCATCGGCTTGAATACCGCGAACGCAAAGCTCATAAATAAGCATATCTTTCTTAAGATATTTGACCCTCAAACTATAATCCATCTTATTTGTATAAGCGACAATATCAAATCAGATAATAATAATCAATTTACCAAGTCTAAACACAAAATAACCTACTAAATGTTTCAGAATTCAGGAAAAATTTTAAATAAATTGCCAATCTCTTACCAAGAAGATAAAAAAATAGCGTAACTTTAGCAAACTAACTTACCAAAATATCAATGCAGTATTAATTATAGAGAAAATAATGATCATAAACGCACTATTTACAATAATAACAATCTATAAAGACTATGTATACCTACCTATGGATATTTACTATAACATAATAACCAATCGGGAGTAAATTGAACATTATAAATCATAAGTGGTGTTAGTAATGCATACTGATGCCATTTGCTGTCACCAAAACCTTTTGCTATAATAAGTTTGACAAAATGTTAAAATGAAGGAAAACTCTTGGAAAACAAATTGCTAAGATAATAAAATTAAAGGCCCCACGTTGGGCGCCAAAAATTGCCACGCGCTTTCTTTATGTTAAATTATTTTAATGAAAAATGATTAATATATAGATAAGTGAAATAGTCCTTAAAAAAAATTTAAAAAAAAATTCGAAAATAGAAAGTAAAAGTTAAACTGATAGATCGTAGCGAAGTGAGCGTGCAATTATGCCAAGCTACTTCAAATGCCGAAGAGTGGGGGTGAGTTAAAATTAAGGGCGCCACTGTTTTATTATCGCTAAGCCAAAACAGAGGCCTTCCACGTTGTTTTGGAACTACCTATCAGTTGACTTATCAAAATATTTGTAGTTAAATAAAATATTTGTATTAAAAAAATAATATTAATAATAATAAATTATTTAAAGCAGAGGTCTTGCGACGAACAAATGAAACAACAGAGTAGAACTCTAAATTTGATCTATTTAAATAAAGGGAAATATCTATATGATTACAGAGATGTTAGAAAAAAAAATATACATATATAAAGATATAAACAGAGACAATAATGATATGAAAGTATCACCAATATCCAGCTGTAGCCGATGGTCAAAATTGCTGTGAACTGGTGGAGTGATGTGTCGACAAACAGAGTAGCTAGCCGCTACCCGGGATAATCTCTCTGGCCTGTACAAAACTTGTAGCCAGTACTCCGAGTACCAACATCCAGCCTTAGCCAAGCAGTCAAAAATAGTAAAGTGAGCTGGTGGAATGGAGTATTGAAAATAGAGTGACTAGCTGCTACCTGGTATAGGCTCTCTGGCCTTTACAAAACTTGTAGCCCGTACTCAAAAACCCTACAATACAATCAGTACTAATTAGGCTACCAATCATATTAATAAAATGTTATAGGAAGGTTCCAAAAATAATAGAATAATTTGACATGCTAGAAGTTGATTCAGTAATAACAAAATAGTCTTTATATTGTCTATGTACTTAGAGTCCCAAATTTTCAACAAAAATTCTAAATCTATTACTTATAAATAAGTATCCATTTAAAATATAATGGCTTAAAAAAACTCATATTATATAATTCAGATACATGGAGCTTGTAAACTCAGCCAATATATATATAATTAAAAAATATATATATCTAGGAAAATCGAACAATTGAATCAACAGTAAAGAGGTAACACAAAGAATTAGTATAATAAATTGAATGTATCTTAAATTAAACAATATATAAAATCAATAAAAAGAAAATTTTTGTCCAACAAACCCCAAAATGACTTACACTGACTCAAATTATGTCACCTGATGTTACACAACACCATGTAATAAATAATGAATTAATAGACGTAAATCAGAGTATCAACTTAAAAAAAATATATGAATATCTAGTGGGTATATGATCATTCATTATTAATTGATGCGGATATTAAATAAAATATTAAAGAAAAAGATACAGTATTTGAACAGAGCCAAAAAAAAACTCTGATAATCATAATAAAAAAAGAATTTTACCGTCATTGTCTGTTCGAGTGCACACAGGTTTCTGTTCTCAATAAATTATATGAAATAAGAAAACCGTGTCCCAACAGAAAATGAGATTTAGCACATGGTAAAAAAAATAAACACTATATTTTCCACAAATTATGAAAATATGTTCAATAATCCTGGCCAGTAACAAATAATTGAAAATAAATTTAGGTTCATTTAAATTAAAATGTAAAACAATAGAGAAAACGCACTCTACCCTTAATCAGCCTAATCGCCACGTGTCAAAACTAACCCAAAAATTGATTATGCAGAAAATTAATTAGATCTGGAGTGAAATAAAACAAACCGGAATTATAATACATACTTATGAACACAAGTTAACAGAATAAGTAAAAAGAAAAGTAGTAGCTTACCCTGAGATGGTTTATAGGGGTTACTTTCAAAGAAATGTGCAATCGGTGGCCTCAAATCCTGATTTTCAGGTGAATCTTCTGGCATACAACAATACGACAATACCAATAATAGCCGTGAAGATTACTTCTGGAGAATAAACCCGAAATCCACAAACAAGTGACCAAAATGAGGGGTTTCAAATCTCCAACCAGCCGAACACAATTTCATTAGTGAAGTCAACGTAAAATTCCAATATTCTATTCTACTTGACACTGATAAAAATCAAACCAAGCAAGAAACATTAGATGGCAAAAACTTATTTGCTCGAATAATATCGAAGGTGTATAAAAGAAAGTGAAGGCCTGTACACACGTATGGATTCAAAATAATGGAATAGCAATAAGAGATTATAATTTTTATTACAAAACCCTTCGTTTTACCGAACCATTTCATGGAAATGTTGCTTTCAGCAAAA
>CAJUYH010001844.1:22385-58439 GCA_910591685.1 Galerucella tenella
AAATGCTGGAAGATGGAGTCATTGAGCCTTCCAGAAGTGCTTGGTCCAGTCCAATTTGTCTGGTGGGTAAGAAAGATGGCGGCTATCGTTTTTGCGTAGATTTCAGAAAATTGAATGCAGTCAGTAGAAAAGATGCGTACCCAATTCCTTATATTTCTGCTATTTTAGATCGCCTGAGGGACGCCAAATACCTGAGTTCAATAGATATAAAATCTGCTTTCTGGACTGTGCCTTTAAGCGATTCCTCTCGCGAATATACTGCTTTCACTGTCCCTGGAAGAGGTCTTTTTCAGTTTCGCCGCATGCCATTTGGTCTGTCCAACTCGCCAGCTACTTGGCAACGTATTGTAGACACTGTGCTTGGTGCCGATCTTCAGCCTTCGGTGATGGTCTATCTGGACGACATTGTGTTAGTTTCACAGGATTTCGAAGAACATCTACGACTTTTGGGTTTGGTATTCGATCGCTTTAATGGAGCAGGACTTATAGTTTCCATAGATAAATGTCAGTTTTGCCGCCCGGAATTGAAATATCTGGGTTATGTCGTAGATCAGCAAGGACTTCGGCCAGATCCTGAAAAAGTAGACGCCATAGTGAATATCCCTCCACCGCGCAACATTAAGGAAATTCGTCGTTTTGTAGGTACAGCATCATGGTATCGGCGTTTTGTTCCTAATTTTTCTTCAACAATTGCACCCTTAACCAACTTAACTAAGAAAAATGCCCATTGTCTTGGTCTTCTGAGTGTGACAGTGCTTTTAAATCTATAAAGGAATGTTTGGTAACAGCCCCAGTTCTCACTTGTCCTGATTTCAACCTTCCTTTTGTTTTGCAAACTGATGCGAGTAACTTTGGTTTGGGGGCTGTTCTCACACAAAAATTCGATGACGGTGAAAAGGTTATTTGTTTTCTTTCCCGTTCACTCACAAAGCAGGAAATTAAGTTCACAGTTACGGAAAAGGAGTGTCTGGCGGTCATTTGGAGCGTGGAAAAGCTACGTCACTATCTGGAAGGTGTGCACTTTACTGTAATTACAGATCACCATTCTTTGTTATGGCTTCATAGATTGAAGGATCCCCAAGGTCGTTTAGCACGTTGGGCACTTCGGCTTCAGCCTTATGATTTCACCCTAATCCATCGTCCTGGTAAGGAGAATGTGGTGGCAGATTTCTTGTCCCGTTCAGTACCTATATCCGTTGACGCTATCGACACTAACAATGGAAGTGATTTTTCTTTGAGCTCCACCACAGATAAATGGTTCATAAATATGTTTAAAAGACTCGAACAGCAGCCACAAAAATTTCCTACCTGGCGTATTGAAAATAATTTATTATATAAATTTGTGAAATCTAGTACTCCACATTTTGTTGACCATTCTAGTTCGTGGAAAATTGTAGTCCCCAAAGACAAAAGGAAAGAAGTCTTACTTCGTTGTCATGATATTACTGCTTCGGGTCATGTAGGGGTATTTAAAACCTTCTGGAGGGCTAGCCAGCGTTTTTATTGGCCGAAAATGAAGAACGACGTCACAAAATATGTGAGGACATGCCGAATCTGCGCCCAACATAAAGTTGAACAGAAACCTCCTGCCGGATTAATGGGTGAACGTCCTGTCGTTAACCAACCTTGGCAGTGTATTAGTTTGGATTATATAGGACCCTTACCACGTTAAAAATCAGGAAATTGTTATATATTGGTAGTCAATGATTATTTCACCAAGTTCACAGTAATGTTTCCATGTAGGTCAGCTACAGCCAAGTCTCTTGTAAAACATGTCGAAGAAGGAATTTTCCTCATGTTTGGTGCACCTCAACATCTTATGTGTGATAACGGGGTTCAAATGAAATCCAAGGAGTTTCAAGATCTTTGTCAACGCTATAAAACAAAAATATTTTATACCGCCTCCTACTATCCCCGAGCTAATCCAACGGAGCGTTCAAACAGGGTTGTGAAAACTATGATTCGTTCTTACATTCGAAACGATAATCACCGCACTTGGGACGAAAATTTAGCTTCTATCGGTTGTGCAATGCGAACATCTCGTCACGAAACTACCGGATACACTCCTTATTTCCTCAACTTCGGTAGGGAGCATAAGCTTTATGGTCAAGACTTCTCAGAAGAAATACCCACGACGGACTTAGAACCTAAAGACCTTGTTAAGCGAAGACAAGCCACCCTCCAATCACTTTATCAAACTGTTCAGACACGAATTCAGGGGGCTCGAGTTAAAAATCAACAACGTTATAATTTGCGTAGGCGTCCAGTGCATTATGATGAAGGGCAGGTAGTTTGGCGTAAGAACAAAAGTCATTCCGATGCCGTCAAGTATTATAGTGCCAAATTGGCTCCGCCACTTGTAGGTCCTTTCATCATTAAAAAGAGAACTGGTACATGTACTTACGAACTACAAGATAAGTTGGGTCAAAGTAAGGGTATTTGGCATGTGCAAGACCTCAAATCGTATAATCCATCTCATGACAATGTGAATTCTGACTGATTAGATCAGAATTTATTTTTTTTTTCTTTATTTTTTTTCTAATTATCCATAATTTATATTGATATTTGGGTTATGGTAGTAAATTTAAGTTCATTTCATTAGCTATATACCTTCAATTAATTTACGTTTTGGTTATTTTTTTTGTTGTTTAGTAAATTTGTTCCGCACCCTACCTTTTTTTTTTATCGTTTTTATCGCTTTGACCATATTCAGGGAATATCGTCGTGAAACTTCTTCTGGAAGTTTCCCTCCTTCCTATGGAGAGGGGGAGTTGTCACGGTTTAATTTTAGCATTAAATATTTTTGAGCCACCTCGTATACATGAATTATAACTTTTAGCATTTTAGTATAATTTCGGTATATTTAAGTGAAATTTCTGGTTGATATATCCACAGCTGACTACCTATTATGCCCAGTTCACATTTTACTTCAACTAAATAGTTATTTAATTTTTTTCAATTTCTATACCTTTACTGCTTCGTTTTATGGGAGTTGCATATAGGGAAATGGTATTCTGTTTTGCTGAAAGCAACATTTCCATGAAATGGTTCGGTAAAACGAAGGGTTTTGTAATAAAAATTATAATCTCTTATTGCTATTCCATTATTTTGAATCCATGCGTGTGTACAGGCCTTCACTTTCTTTTATACACCTTCGATATTATTCGAGCAAATAAGTTTTTGCCATCTAATGTTTCTTGCTTGGTTTGATTTTTATCAGTGTCAAGTAGAATAGAATATTGGAATTTTACGTTGACTTCACTAATGAAATTGTGTTCGGCTGGTTGGAGATTTGAAACCCCTCATTTTGGTCACTTGTTTGTGGATTTCGGGTTTATTCTCCAGAAGTAATCTTCACGGCTATTATTGGTATTGTCGTATTGTTGTATGCCAGAAGATTCACCTGAAAATCAGGATTTGAGGCCACCGATTGCACATTTCTTTGAAAGTAACCCCTATAAACCATCTCAGGGGTTTTTGAGTACGGGCTACAAGTTTTGTAAAGGCCAGAGAGCCTATACCAGGTAGCAGCTAGTCACTCTATTTTCAATACTCCATTCCACCAGCTCACTCTACTATTTTTGACTGCTTGGCTAAGGCTGGATGTTGGGGCTCGGAGTACTGGCTACAAGTTTTGTACAGGCCAGAGAGATTATCCCGGGTAGCGGCTAGCTACTCTGTTTGTCGACACATCACTCCACCAGTTCACAGCAATTTTGACCATCGGCTACAGCTGGATATTGGTGATACTTTCATATCATTATTGTCTCTGTTTATATCTTTATATATGTATATTTTTTTTTTCTAACATCTCTGTAATCATATAGATATTTCCCTTTATTTAAATAGATCAAATTTAGAGTTCTACTCTGTTGTTTCATTTGTTCGTCGCAAGACCTCTGCTTTAAATAATTTATTATTATTAATATTATTTTTTTAATACAAATATTTTATTTAACTACAAATATTTTGATAAGTCAACTGATAGGTAGTTCCAAGACAACGTGGAAGGCCTCTGTTTTGGCTTAGCGATAATAAAACAGTGGCGCCCTTAATTTTAACTCACCCCTACTCTTCGGCATTTGAAGTAGCTTGGCATAATTGCACGCTCACTTCGCTACGATCTATCAGTTTAACTTTTACTTTCTATTTTCGAATTTTTTTTTTTTTTTTTAATTTTTTTTTAAGGACTATTTCACTTATCTATATATTAATCATTTTTCATTAAAATAATTTAACATAAAGAAAGCGCGTGGCATGTAGTCATTGTTAATCCAAATGTTTGTTCCCTTAAGTTTGTTTGTTTTGTTAAATATTACAATCTTTTTCTCGAATCTTATTAATTCCACTAATATTGGTCTTTTTTTCCCTACTTGATAGTTACCAAGTCTGGCAATTTCTTCTATTTCCGCCTTCTCATCAATAGTCACCTCCATTTTTCCAAATATTTTTCGCAGTTTCATTCTTGTTTCTTCAATTTTTTCATCTTCTTCATCCGTTATTCCTTGTATTACAATATTCTTCTTTTTTATTTCTCTTTCCAGACTTTCTATTCTCACTTCTTGTTCTGATATTGTTATTCTCATTTCATCGTTTTTTTTACGTAACAGTTTTATGTCGTTTGTGTTTTCATCCAGTTTGTTTTGTATGTCGTTTAATTTGTCTGTTATCGTTTTAAACATTTCATTTATATCATCCATGTCTTCCTTCTTATTTCTTGTGACTTTATGCCTCTTTGTCAGTTGATGTCCGCGTTGCGCCCGCAGTTAATGCTAGAGACTTACTTCAATTCAGCCTCTAGCCCACACACGCACTGGCTTTTACCTCTTACCCACGAAGCTATTTTCAACTTTCACTTTGAGTATATTTTAAAATTATCTACGCTTATGCCTATTTATCTAAATTGTTCGCTCTTATCAGTAGTAAAAACCTGTTTTTGATCAATTTAACTACTACTTAATTTGAAGAAATCAAGAATTTATTTTGATTTACTCCTCAAATTATATAATTTCTAAAAAATTCAATTCAGTTTTTCATATTATTTAATCTAAGCTTAACTCTAAATACTTATCTTGTGCAGCCTGATACAGTTTCAAGTCAAAAAAACCGTTTTAGACCACTTAATTTCTCACTTTTACTGGGAGCAATATTAATACGTGTTTCACCTATAGAACCAGCGGCGGAACTGACCAACGAAAAAATTAGAGTTAAAAATTGTTTTTCCACTACTAGCTGTGGGGTTGACAATTATTGCTTCTTCTAGCCAACTGTGAAGTTGAATTTCTCTATTAGTGGTTAATAATTTGATATTATTAACCTAGGTCAATAATGGACGAATTCAAATATTTTGAGAATTCAGGGATAGTAGTTCAACAAAAACTTATGCAACATAATTTTGTATACCCAGGAGATTGTCTTTAACATATTTGCTGCTTGAAATAACCTATCAAGATAAAATTATGTGAATAAAAATGCCATTAGTTTTAAATTCGCGTTCAGTTAAACATGACTGATGACATAACGAGTATGTTCATAATATATCGAAAACTGACAGTGTACTAGTCAGTCAGACGACAGGGTAAACGATTTTCGTGGTGCGTTTGTGGATTATTTTCAATTTTTGTCCTTAATTTGGCTGGTAGTGGAAAAAATTGTATCATGAGGGTGAAGACATTCATAAACCTCGCACCTTAATCCGCTCGGGGCAAAGCCCCTCGCGAAATAGTTTTGGTGCTCGGTCAATAATAATAGTCTTCACCACCTTGGTGTATAATATACTATTATTTAGGCCCAGAATATATAAAAAATGTGTTAGCGAAAAAGTCACTAAAGTTGTTTTGTTTGCAATAACTTAATGCACCTACTGCATACACTCAATACTTATTTCCCATTTATCTCTTGATATTAAGAAAGTAAGCAAAAACCATTCCTGCTTTACTTTTTACTGATAACAAATAAAAAAAACAACAACAACAGTTTTGTTTATTTTTGTGTAAAACTCATAGCCTGGTAACTTGTTGTCTGCCTGCATGACAGAAGTGATCAGTGTCAGTGCTATTGTCGTTTGATTTTCGTTAACTGTACGTAATGTTATCAGAAAAATGATTCATTTAACAGAAATGCACAAAATAACCATTCTACAAATGATTGGGTATGGAGATAACACACCAACACAAATAGAAGTTTCTTGCTTATTTCACGAAAAACTTCCAAATTTGGCGCCAGTGTCCCAAGATATAATTAGCAAAATAGAAAAGCAGTTTCGCGTGCTTGGTCATGTAAGACAGCTGAAAAAATTGGCTGCCAATGCTGTAAGTGATGATACAAAATTGGATATTATGCTTGACTTTCAAGAAAACCCACATAACTCTGGTCGAAAAGCAGCCCCAGTGTTCAACGTCAACCATACATCCATACCATACGGGTAGAAGCAAGGGAAAATTAAAAGTTTCAGCTGAAGTTGGTTCGCTTCGCCGCTGTAAATTTTTTTGTTTCCGACAAATAAATTTGCTCCATTTTAAATTTGATATTTTCTAGATAAAAATTGTGAAAAAGAACTAAAAACAAAAAGAATTCATCACAGCGGCGAGTCAAACCGCCATACTTCATGTTTAACTTTAAGATTTTCTGTGCTCCTACCCGCCTTGTTGCAGTTTGAAAGTGGTATGAAAATGGAGTTCGACTTTTTCAAACATAAATATCCATTTTTTCATTAAAACAGAGCAAATTTAAGAACATTAAAAGTGCATTTGAACTTATTTTTCAACGACCTTTACAAATCTGTTATCATTTTTTGTGAACGCTATTTGGTAAAAAAGTTAGCTCGCGTTTAACAGTTTTGTACAGGAATCCCTATGTCGCATCTTATGAATAGCACAGTGTATATGTTACAGAGAAAGTCGACTGTTAGTAAGAGTTGACTTTTCCTAGGCAGAGTCAACTCTTACTAAACACATCAGTAAAAGTTGATTTGAAATGAATAAAGACTCTTTTTCTAGGAAGAGTTAACTATGTCTGCTATGATTTAGTAAAAGTTGATTCACTGGAAGATTTGCGCTTGTTTTGATTGATATTTTGTTATAATAATGACAAACTATTCAACTACATTTAAATAATATCTTGTTCGTATATTGAAGAGACGAATTTACTAGTAAATTAATTTAGTTTTAGGTTTTGGTAGGTCAATATAATTCTTACATATACCTATATTTATTATGAAATGAAGACAAATATACGTACTGGGTTAGGGTAGGGGTTAAGTTATTGTAGGTTTAATTCTATGTTCTCTTAATAAAATTAATTATTAATAAAGGTTCTGCGTTTTTATTTGTTATATAGACCTGTTCTTTGCAAAAAGTCTATATACTTTTACTACCTCCAGACAGTGAAAGTATACTTTATCTAGATAATATATAGTCAACTATGACTTGTACATGTTTATCAAATTTCAATACTTTTGGGTTTTTTTAAACTTTTATTGAAAAGACCAGTAATAGTCGACTTTACCTAGGGAGAGTCAACTCTTACTGGAGGATCAACTTTCCCTGTAACATATTTTTTTGTTAATGCGTATTTAAAAATACAAATCGACGTGTCCAAGCGTTTTTTCCAACACGCCCTCAATGATTCGTTATCGAATTTATTTCATTTGGCTGTTTCTCACTGTATACGATGCATTGTTTCAATTCCGATTTATTGAAGTGAAAAACTCTTTTGCCGCGTTGTCTTGTCATTATTTATCACAAGCGTACTATTCAAATTAAAAGTGGTCGATTTATTTGCAAACATTTCACTATAAACGTACGGTACAAATTTTGAAGGGCGTTTAAACGTTTACTACATTTATGTGATAATGAAAAATCAATTACGTTTGTGTGTCGAGCTATAAAAGCTCTCGGCTGTTATATAACTTCACTCTTCACATGAAAAAAGTTTCTCCACTTGAGTATATAATCTACTATTCTACTTTCTTGTTACTTTTTTGTTTCGAGCAATTGTTATTGTTACCCTATTAAAAAAATACCTTTGTGTGAGTTGAAATTACCCACTTTCGTGTTACTTTTACCTTGACATTTCTGCATTCATTACAGTAATGGTTGTACTGATTCCCTCTTACTTGTCCACGTCGTGGCTATTGTCTTAAGTGGAAAACATATAAACATTTACGTTAACTTAATTGAGGATACAATATAAGAACTCTCATTTTACTTCTGAGTTTTATGTCGATCTTATTCAAAATAACCACAAACAAATATACTCATTAAAAAGGGAAATTTTTTATGAAGTCCTCTCCTCCCATAGGAACCAGTCGCTGTTATGATGGAATAAACACACCCACACAATCTAGGGAATAGGTAATCCTGCAGACCTCATCTGGTTGACCGGTGGTTCCAAAACAAAACAAGGAGCTGGTATAAACGGACATAGAAAGAGAATGATCTTTAGCCTGAATCGATACATGTATCTGTTTCAAGCAGAGAGGATTGCCGGTATAGCCTGTGAAACATAGACAATAGACGTGTAAAACACCTAGATTCAAAATACAACTTTGTGAGTGATTACGTTGGAAAAGGTTTTGTTGACATACAGTACATTGCAAGTAAAGATAACCCAGCTGATATGTTAACAAAGGGTTTTTACCAAGCAGTGAATTTTATGAGTATAGGAAAAGTATGGGTTCGAAAGATTTTGGCGAGGGGGAATGTTGTGAAAGTCCCTAGAATCACTTTAGGTAAAAGACATAGAAAGAGAAGAAGACGCGGGGATAAATAGCGGGAGTGCAAAGTATTAGTTTGATTAAGGTTAGTTGTAAGATGTGTTAATGATAATGTTACACCTCCATGTAATAAAATGCTTCCGTGTAGATAAGTGTTTAATTACTATATTGGATAACACAAATAACAGTAACTTCACTAATTTACTTCTTTAAATTGTCCTAATTTATAAAAATCCTTGAAAATATGAGTACCTCTTAAATATCTAATATACCTACAATTTTCTACTATCAATAATTTTATTTGAATTCTTGTAAACTCATAACAAATGTCCAATAAATCTTTGCTATTACATATTTTATATAAACTTATTCTAAATTTCATTTAATGAACGTTTCAAAATTTTATTATACTCCTCCAATCACAATGAAGCATTGCTTATTTCCTTAACAACCATTTCTGATATTATTATTCTTTGATTCTGTCTGACTGTTCTGTCTTCCCCAAAACATACCAAATCCTGACAGTGACATTCAATTATAATTTAGGCTAGAATTCTGCCAAAATATAATTTCTATCGATTATTAAATAATATTATGTATAATAATAATTTTAACTTCAGGTGTAGGTAATACATATCTGGTCTGAAAAACAAGCTTTTCTTATTCAAAATACTTTAAATAAAGAGTTATAAATTCAATTTCATTGTTAAGTTACATCCTCAATCAATCTGCTAGCGAAGTGGCACTTCAGCACGCGTGCTGCAAAACAGATACCCATCCTCAATCCTGTCAATTCAGTCTGAAAGGTAATAAATTCCCACGTTTCACAGACCCAACAGATACAGGGTGTTCCATTTAAATACAGCCAGAAATTTATGTATTAAATGGTTTGTGTTATTCTGTCATATTAAAAACACCCTGTAGGTATATGATAGAGCATACCAGTAAATATTGGAAACGGAATGTTAAAAGCTTCTAGTGAGATGGTGTAAAGCAAATGTGGTTATTCGTTTTTATTTTGAAGTTATTGTATTTTTTCGGAGGGTCTACAAATTATGTAAAATCGATTTATCCTGGAAACTGAACTAGATAGGTATAGGAAGATGTTAATGAACTTACATTATTTTTAATAGTACAATTCAAAAATGTGATAAAATACAGGGTGTTCCATTTAAAGGAACCTAACTTTGATAAGGCACGCTTTTTTGGAGCACCCTGTATATTCCAAAATTTTTTCAAATTATAGTCCTAAGTGATCTACATAATTCTACGTCTTATTTTTTCTAATTATATTTGCCGTTAAGACGCCAGAGAATAGTTCGTTCATAGTGCCCCACCCTGTATAAGTTTAGACCCATTTCTCCGTTTGGTTGGTTTTGGAAGTGGAGAGATGATTTCAATCGAAACATTCAGATTTGAAGGTGGGGTTTCTTCAACACCAAGAGGCTGGTTTTCACTCATGCAACTTTCCTCTTGATCTAAACATTCACTGACTTCTTGGTTTTGATCTAAAGTTGTGTTGAGGCATTCTGCTGGCAAAAAGTCTGGCTATTTAAAGATGGAGGAGTCAAGGTGCCATAACCACTACACTTGAATCCATTACACGAATTCTCAATCGTCGCAGCCTTGCCATATGCTTCAGTCACTAGTTGTGAAATCTGGTATTGAGTGACTCTTAAGCCAGGATTTGTTCGCAGCCATTTTTCTACCGCTTGGGCGAAGTAACCTTTAAAAGGCTTGAAAAATGACCTGTCTAATGGCTGCAGTCGATGCGTTGTATGTCCTGGTAACTGAAGCATGATAACTCCAGCGTCTCGAGCGATTATACCAATGCTTCTTAGAATGGGTAGAATGGCCATCAAGCCAGGAGGATCTCTCTTTGCTTGGCTTTACAATATCAATGAAGTGACGAAGCCACTTCACAAACAGATCTGAATTTATCCATCCGCTCTCTGACACATCAACTAAAATTCCAGGCGAAGCTCCAACCATCAATTCATTACACATCCCCATTCTTTTGAAAATAATCAGGGGTGGAATATACATGCCTGCAGCACTTGCAGAGCACACAACAGTTGTATTTACAGCTCCTTCTCCACTATATATCGACCCTACAGCAAGCTCCCCTTTCTCAGCTATCACCTTCTGACATTTATTTTGTACGGTGGTTACGCCTGTCTCGTCAATATTGAAAATAGTAGTAGCATCAATTTTATTTTCATCAACAGTATTTTTCAAAATTTCAAAGTATTCAATGACATTTTCTTTACAAAACCCTTGTGCCCTTGCCAAGGATGTTGCTTGAGGCTCACGAAGGGAGATGTCCTTGTGGCGTTTCATGAAGTTGTAATACCTACCACTTCTTACCAGCGATTTGCTTCTCCTCATCAAATACGTGGGGGATACCATTTCTAACTGCAATTTGCAATGTCTACGCACGTCCGTTATTTTGAGCCCAAAAAACACGCTTCTAGCTTTTTTAGATGGTCTAAAAGCTGTTGCTCTACATCGAGTGGTAATGTAGTGTGACGCCCCATTGCTTTGGTACCTTCATTGGCCTTTACTGTCTAAATGACGCTTAAGGGTCGGTTTTGGAATTCTGTACTGTCTAGAGCACTCGTTGAAACCCATATATCTCCGTTCCTACAAGCAGCTAGAGCTCTTTCCATATCCTCTTCATTCCACGCTCCATACCTACTTCCTTTTTGCCATTCTGAAACACAAAAAATTGTGTTACCAACAAGTAGGCTATTTTATTTATTTAAAAAAAACTAATCCCAGTAATATACCTAACATTATTCATACATAAAATGAAAAATATAGAACATGGAATGTAGGTAATGGGCTCCCAAATCGTACAGGTTCGATTTGAGAAACGATTAGAGGTACGATTTAGGCAACTGTGACTCGCGGCAAACAAATCTTATTTCTAACCTCACACACACGTGGAAGCACAAACCGGCCGATCAAAACACTCTATATTAATGCTGGTTTTACAAATTAATAGGTAATAAACTACATTAGTACGTACCTTGACAACCACTACGTTCTTATGAAAAAGGTTCCAAAACACCACCAATTAGCTCCAAAACAGGAAATCGTTCACAATAACTTAGATAGCAACCGCACACGCACCAAACTTTGTCTCGCCACTACGACCAAGCACTAGCTGCTAGTAGTGCCGCACGAGCGCTGTAGTCACTTTATTTCTAATTAAAATTAAGGTGGTACGATTTAGGAGGCGGTACGACTTAGGCGACTCTCGTCTAGGTACCAATAATTATCTATAGTTTACATTAATTACTGGCATAATAAATAGAGAAATATTAGCTTAAGTTGTAGATATATTTTATAATTTTTCTTCTCTCATACTGTAGCTTCTTTTTTTAGTTAAGTACTTACATCAAAATGATCTTTACATATATTGTAGAAACCATTCACTTCTAACATGCCCAATTCATAATTTTCTCCTCAAGTCATTTTTGGGGACTTGTTTATAAAACACTTCTCAGGGGGTAGTTAGGTATTAACCCTGGAGTGGACGCGTCGGGTCCGTCCGGCCCAAGGAGACTTTAATATTGTTAATGCTTTTGCCATAGAGGACATTGTGGTCTGTGCGCCTCAGTACCTTCAAGTTAGATTAGAATGTACGCTAATTAGTGGTTTCAGCGCTGTGAAGTGAATAGTATAGGTTCTAGGAGTGATATCGGTCTATTGGACCCAACGCGCCTGTTTGTGTAAGTTTTATTGTTGTGCACCAAAGTTACTCATATTATAAAATAGCTACACACAGGTACTAAAACTATTTTTTTCTTCAGAATAATATATCCTTACGTTAGAGAGAAAGTGAGTTGATTTCCTACCAAGAGAAATAAGACAATCTGCAGAGACATTTACTGGAAGTGAAATGGTGATGCCAGTGTCAGTAGTGGGAAATAAACGTGGCAGATACGCATTCTGCAAAGATCGCAAAACGCGATACGAGTGCCGTATTTGTCAAAAATTCATTAGTTTAGAACATAGGTACTGTATGTGTGTGCCAAGTTTGTCCAATGACATTTGCGGAATAACATTTCTACAGGGTGTTCAGTGCAACATTACCAAAAAATACTGTTTATGTGAATCTTCGTTTAATTTTCTTTTAAAGAATCAAAATATTTTGGTTTGCAGTTTTTTATGTTCTTTTCTAACTACATTAAAACCACCTGATACAATTTTTTAGAAATAAGTATCTTTGATTTTGAGAAATATTAGGTTTTTGCTTTAGGGTATGTGGGACCCAACGCGCCCCTTCTTGTAAAATAATAACACGCGTCCACTCCAGGGTTAATTATGCACCAGTTAGAAGTTTTTTTGCTTTGTATATTCTAGATAGGTACCTACTCATACTATTTCAAGTGCTTGACAACATAGTCTAGTTATGACAGAAGCTATGAAAAACGATTTTCATCCTGGACGAGCTACCTATATACTCCAATCCAATGTATCAAACGACCGAAAAACACAAAGATGGCCGGTGTAAGCTATCATAGTAACACGTTTGCTTTGAGGGTGTGTCGATATCCACGTGGTCTACCACGTTTTTAGGCGGGGTTTAGAGAAAGAGGAGGAGTTTCACCGCAACCATTTTGAATTCGTGACTGATATACTGGCAAGTAGCGTTAACTAGCGGTAGTTAAGCAAAGCTTTTTCGCGCCAATTCTTTGCAGTGTTGTAGGATTGTGTTTTTTTGGTTTTCAACAGTAATACAGTCGATATCAGCCAGAATACCCATACTTTTCAGTTGAAAAATATTGGTCATAGGTACACTGCATACAGTGTGATCGCTTTGACAACGTTTCTAAATAAAATATTTGCTATAATTATCCACTTCAATTGTTGATTAGATTTTATTTGATAGATACTGGCTTCATTAGAATTATTATTTTATTTTTGCTAGTTTATCGTCATTGTAAAATAAGGGTTCTCAAGTCTGCGAAGGTGGGTCTAACGACAGCTTCGGGGTATGTATACCTACCTATACTTTGGCAAGTTTATCTGAAACCGTGAAAGGAATGCAGTCGAAACATTCGACATTGCCATGTTTAACTACGAAAAAATAGAAGAACTGATTATGTAGAGATAATAATTATAAATGGGTCTTTTTATTATTAACAATATTAAAAATATGATTGAACGTTCATTTTATAATGTGCTTGTTTCGTTGGATTTATTCTATTAACATTATTTTCCAATTTATGAATATTAAAAGAGAACACTTTTCCAAATTTGTTATGGGATTCTTAAAGCTCTGGCAACGTTGTACGAAAACCATAATGACCACACCCTCCGATTACATAATTGGTGATTTTTATCGACCAGCTGACTTCTTATTGGCAAGCGCGTGCGTATGTTCTTCCCTCTCACTTCGTCAATTGACTGATATTGATTTATCCAGTGGTGTTCGTATTGTCAGTTACGTTTGTAATTTCAGTTTTACTTGGTAAAATAGGTACCGTACGCCATTTGTACGTTTGACAGATATACGCCATGTTTTTCCTCCCCTCTTACCGACGCCCCGTAGCTACAGATAAACTTGCCAAACATTACATTACACTAGTTACTATAGGTAGGTAGGTACCTACTTACTATATTAATTAATTGTTTGAAGTTTACTTGACAAGTATTCACTAGCCAACACTATAATAGCATAAAGACACCGCCAGCTCAGTTTTAGTATTGTTATTTTGGGCAATAGATAGGTACTCTATTTATACTAAATAAGTATATAATACACTGAGGAAAAAGTTTATTCAGCATTATTAAGAATTCAGTTGTAGTAGGTAAAAACTTTAATACGTATTAGGACACAACAAAGGTTTGATTGTGACAATAAAAAGGGCTTTAATTATCGCTATTAAGGTCAGTCAACTTGAGGTAATTAAATCACTTTAATAACCTATTAAAAACAGTAAATGCTAGTGACCAGATATTAATTACCTCAGAATACAGGATATTTGAAAGTATTAACTATTTTATTTTTCACAATTAAATAAATTTTTAATCTCACTTATAGGTATGTAGTCCTCTGTATCAAACAAATTAATAACTACTATTAATTAATTGAGTAATTAGAATTAAATAGGTTATCAGCAGTAATTGAACTGGACAGTAATATCAATTGAGCTAGTTAATAATAAAAATTGGAAAAAGTGATTAAACCTGTTAATAACTGCAATTGAACAAGTTAAGAATGATAATTAAATAGATTATCAACAGTAATATATCTAACTATGTCATTGTAAATTTGAAACTTTCATTCTATAGATTGTTTTACAATGTATGACGTTCCAATCAGTATTTATCTTCCTCATTAACTGAATAGTAGATGGTGATAAATACCGATTGAATGGTCATACATCGTAAAACAATCTAGACAATGAAAGAACAAAATCAGCAATAACATACCTATATGGAAAAAGATAAAAATCTTTTTTAAGACTATGTAATATATTATACCTATTGCACGAAACAAAAATATAAATTGTGTGTACCTACCTAGGTAACTACGTATAGATTGGTGTATATTCTACTATTCAGTAATAAAATATTTTTCTTAAATTTCTTTTACTTTACATTTTACCTTGATACACACAAACTATTAAAGAAACTAAGTTACACTAGAAATTTACTTGTTAGGTTTACAAAAAAAACAGCTTTTAATAAAAGTTTTTTTTATAGTATAGGTATTATTAAACGAGCGATTTATGATGTGTGAATATTGGCCATAAATTGCGAGTAGAATACTATACTTTGTCCACGACCCTTGATTTCTTTATTAAATAAAAGTCAAAACTAATCTCCAGTTCATTAAGTTATAATATGTAAACATATAGTTATCTTCCGATTTTTGTGGCAGCAGAAGTCGTTAATATCGCCGCTTTTTTATTTCAGTTGGTGTACAAGAACGTTCATTTCTACTATCCGAATTCAATGAATTCTCGTTGCGGTAATATAGCAAGTTCGTAACAATTTGGTATTACTAACGTCAAAATTAAATAATTTGACATAGGTATATAGAGATGGGCGATACCGTGTAAAGTATCAATACAACGTACGGTTATAGTAGAAATAATACCCTTCTTGGTGTGCGTCATCGATTGTTAATGTCTTTCTAACACATTACGTAGGAAGGAATGGAAAAAAAGGCAGGTCTGTGATTAATCCTAATCAAAATATCACTATAATGAACCGTTTAAATGTATCACAAACGTTAACCCTAATCTTTGACTTACAAAAATTTGATTGGTTGATGTTTAGATTACGCGCCAGCGCAACCTATCAATCGCGAGGTTGAAATACTATGAAGGCGTAACTTCCGTAGCTTCAATAAGTCTTACGTCTTTTTCTACTGTCACACTGACAGTTCTTGACAGGTCTGTACTTTGTTGTTTACGGTCAATTATTATTTATGAGAAGTGAATATTAATCTTATTGTTTTATTTATATGAATAATACAAAAATATGCATGAAAACACGGAAAAACATCAGTATTTTGAAAGCTCTCAAGTATTTTCAGTTAGAAAAAGAAGCTGGTGGCCTTTTCGAATTTGGCTAAATACAATCCTGATGATCTTATTTATCAAATTTAAGGTAAGCTATCTGTCAATAGCAAATAAAATAAACGACATGCCGAAAACCCGGATATACGTCACAATCGATGACGCACACCAAGAAGGGTATTATTTTAACTATATAAATATATTGTTTTCAAATACTTAATACTAGAAAATGTCGTTATGAAAAATATCAATACTAAAGATTTCGATATTTTATCGATACGATATATTTCAGAAACAAATTTCCTGAACAAAATACATAGATTTGAAAGTTTATTTCATATTGTACCCCCATCTCTAGTCGTGAATTAAAAACCATAATACACTCCAGTGTATTATGAACCATAATTCACTCTAGTAGATATATGGGTACCATATACCTTTTGTTAGGAGGTAAAATATCGACTTATTATTAGGTGGTCGTGGACAAATATATTTATCTGCATAAGTTAATTGGAAATATACTGGATCCACCATTATTCCAGAATAAGTCACCCAGTATATTTCTAATTGACTTGTACAGATAACTTAATTTATTAAAAACTTTTCGTGAAATCGAAATAGCTTGTGTAACATTTTCTACTAGGTATAGGAGTGTATTATAAAACATTGGTAAACTATACATATATAGCAACCGATACACAATGACAGCTACGTCTTTTTTTACCAATTATTTTACTATAACTCCCTCTACCTAGCGGAAAATGTTACCATGCAAGTTACGTTGCTTTCTGTACACACTGTAAATACATTCAATGCAAATACATATTTGCTTGTATCCTTCATTGGGTGATTAGCGTTAAATAAATATTTAGTTAAAAGTAAATAAATATTGATTTGATTTTTACTCTTAAGGAAGTATGATGAAATAAATATTTATTTGATTTTTGCTCTTAAGAATTCATGATGAAATGAATAATTATTTGATATTTGCTCTTTAGAAAGTATGATGAAATAAATAGTTATTTGTATGCCATTTAAAGCTAATAAATATATCTTTGAATTTTAAACCGAGTGGATTTGGCCAAATAAATATTTTGTTTCATTTTTCAGCAAGTTGATTAAATAAATGTTTATTTGCTCTATTTTTTCAGTAACTGATTAGATCAAATATATTTATCTGTTTGATTTTGACTAGTACTAGTTGATTATAATAGAATATTTGTTTATCTTGAGTAAATTAGGGAGACACATGGCAAACACCTTTTTAAAATTTATCAAATAAATATTAGTTTGGACCATAGGAAACAGATATTTATTTAAGTGGAAAGGAAACTTTTTCAATGCAAATAAATAATTTCATCAGTGTTGGCACATCAATTCCTCGATTGCTTCCAACAAGAGTGTGAAAACTGACCCGAAGTGGTATACAAAGTAAAACAAAGAAAAATCTGGAAGTTCTGGGAAAAACTCTTAAAACGAATGTAGAAACCAAAAAAAAAGCTTCGAAAAAAGCGAGGAAGAACTAGTTTTAGCGATGACGAGGGGTTGGAAGACAGTAAAATATATATTCCACCGATACTGACAACTCAGATGAATAAGAGGTGGACGGGGATTCTTCAGACGATGTCCTTGATGATAATCTGAGTAATGCAATTATGGCCAATGAAGAATCAATTATAACCAATAGAGGACCAATTATGACCAATGGAGGACTAATTACGGCAAATGAAGGACCAATAGAGGCAAATTAGAGGACCAATGGGACAATTAAAGACCAATGTCCAATGGGGTGTACACAGTTTGTGGTCGCGGCTTACCTCTCGTTTTTTGTAGGAAAGCAATATCCAAATAAAATATTTAATTCTACAACAATGGCCACAAGAGATGTTGCTTTTTTGTTTTCTCGTGACCCTCTGACAAAGCCTCCAATAACAACACAGACAGAATAGCTTACCTATTATTTTTTGATCCTGATACTCAGACCTATACTAGTGTGTAAACGTTTTTAGTCTTTTGCTTGGCCAAAAATGAAATAGCCGTCACCTGGGTTTTTTAAGAGTTCACGTGCCAGTGCTATTTGCAGTTTTAAACCCATTAGTGTACCACATTGAGGAATGTGATAGAAATAGCAAAAAAATGTGCATTGGATACAAAAATATGCAGAGAGTAGAGATAGCTGAGGGAGCATTTGCCGATGACATAATACTGATAGCTGAAAATGAAGAACGACTACAATATAATATAAAAATATGGAATGAAACACTGAAGAGAAAACAAATGAGAATAAACAAAGATAAAACCAAGGTGATGACCATAGGAGGCGAAGAACTAAATATAACGATAGATGATATAAAAATAGAACAAGTAAAAGATTTCAAATATCTAGGTGTAACGATAGACGAAAAGGGAAGACAAGAAGCAGAAATTAACAACAGAATGGAGAAAACCATAAAACTGTACTATACAATGAATAAGAACTTCATCAATAAAAGAGAAATTTCAAGACAGACAAAACTAAAAATATTCAAAACAATATATAGACCAGTATTAACATATGGATGTGAATCCTGGATATTAGCCAAAAAATCAAAAGTAGAATACAAGCAACAGAAATGAAATACCTGAGGAGAGTTATAGGAGTGACAAGGAGAGACAAAATAAGAAATACACGAATAAGAGAAGAACTAGACATAGAAGACATTATTTCATTTATAGAACAAAAACAATTAGGATGGTGGGGACACATACAGAGAATGCATGCCAAGCAATAGACCTGTGAAACAAATTTATGAAGCGAAAACACAAAACAAGAGAAGAAGAGGAAGACCTGAAAAAACCTGGAACGACATGATAGGAAAGATTCTACAAGAAAGAAATAAGCAATGGAATGAAGCAAAGACACTGACTAGAGACAGAAAAGAATGGAAAAAGTTCATGAAGCAACAATAAAATGATAACCCGACACCCTGAGGGTAAAAGGGCTCAAGATTATATATATATATATATATATAGTGTACCATGTACAAAAATCTACTTCAGCCTGCTTCATCTTTGGACGATATTATCTATGTTTGTATTTCAAGCATGCAGAAACGATTGCCGCTGCTATAACCCGTTTTGATAAAAACATCGGGGGATGATATCCAAAGAAAAATTGTGATACCCACTGCTTAAAGCTATCATCTTTCCAACCACTAAGTCTAGATCTATAGAAAACTGCAAACAATCCCTTAATAGCATTCGCCAAAAAATACTGCAATTTTTTAATTGACATAGGTGTCGACGATTGAAGAATTTGTTTTTATTTCATTTTATGTGAGGTGTGTTATTTTCAAAATGAAATCTTTGTTATTTGAATTTCTTCATTCAGTCTATCCAGCACATTGATAACTCTACTTTATTTCACTTCCTTGACAGTAATTACAAACATCAAATAATAATAAACAAACAAAATGTACACCGAGAGAAGAGTTATTTATAGACAAATAAACTGATTTGTTTGACCCTTCTTTGTTTAATACTAACATTGCTTATTCAATATTAAGAAGCCATATTAACGTTAAAAGATTGGGAAATTTTGATATAAAAAAATGATTTATTCGAGTGTAATTTCTTTAATGTGAAGAAATTTGTTCTTCTCCATGCACACCTTTATACAATTGTTTTTCAGAAACTATAAAAGTTTACGAAGCACTATATAATATTTTGTCATAAAATATAACGATGCTATTTGGGTAAAAATTGTTTTCCTTACCCAGAAAAAACCTAACATCTTGGATAATATTCCATCACTTTAGAACAACAAATTAAATTTTCATAGTAAATCATTTGAAAGTTTTGACAGAGATTTACATTTTTTAAATAAGTCTATAGATTATTATTAGCCTCAAATAACATCTACTTCATACCGAAAAAATAAGTATTTGAGTATATTTGTACATTTATTGTTACAAAAGAAACTTCTTTACTCCAAATCTCATATTTCTTCACCCGTAAGAAATCACATTAGCCCACAAATTATGTGGCAATTAATATAAAGAACTGTCACCCCACCCTGCCCTATTATTCAGAATCGTACCGGTCGCTTGGAGTGAGTCAGTGAAATTCATAGATGAAGGATATATTATGTGAAATTAGATGAGTTTGTGCAATTTTACTTATTATTGTGAAGTTTGTGGTTAAAGTGCTCTGGACAAAAATGAGTCTAATAATATAGAAATTAATGAATTGTTAAACACATGCATGGCGATTCCAGAAATTGTGAAATCTCTTTGAAGGTAAGGAAATAAATGTTAGGTTATATTCAAGTAGGTAGAAGTAGCAAGCAAGCGAAAACATACACATTTCTCAAATAAACCTGTCAGATCTAGGTACCCCAAAAAACTACTATGCATGGGAAAAGCATTAATGAACACACTTACGGTTACGGTTAGACAACGGTTATGTTTTAGATCATGTAGGTATGTTTAATTTAAAAAATGTATGCTTTCCTATTTTAAAAATGTATAGCTTTCATTTTAATAGATCAAAATATTCAGCAACAAGTCTTTTATTCCTATCCTGTATTCCTACTAAACAGTTCATGCATAAATAGAGAAGACAATTGATTTTTATTAGATTTAAACATGTTTGTCATAAAAATACTGTCATTTTAATCCGTGTGAAGACTAACCATGTTCATCAAAATTATGGTTCGGTTATGATGAATATGTTTAATTTTAGTAAAAATTGATAGTTTTCTTTAGAAACATTCGTTTCCAGCAAATAAATATAATTTGCTGGGACGATACATTTTTTACAAATAAAAAACGTATCGTTAACCCAAACAATATATTTTTTTATGGTGAAGAAATATATTTTACCGAGACAATACATTTTTTTCTGATAAAGAAATGTCATTCTGCCATAAAGTAATTTTTTTATAATAAAACAATATAGTTAGCTTGCAAAAATAAGTATCTGTTATTGGAAAACTACTTTATTTAATTAAAATGCTTTTAAAGGTTAATATAACTATTTTGTCATTGTTCCTTAATAAATAATGTTCGAGACAAACATGATACATTTTCACAAGAATAAATATAATTTTCGATAGATGATTCATTTTATTAATGACAATGAATATGGTTTTATTCATAGGTAATATCACTTCCCGAACTTGAAACAAATCCTTTCTTAACGACAAATTAAATATTACTTAGGCCATATGGAAAATCATATTTGTTTGACATAATAAGATTTTGATTGTCACAAATAAATCTTTTTCTCGGTGTATCATTCCTACCTACGCTCCATGTGCATGTTTTGTATGTACCCAATTTCAAATCATCGCAACAAAACCGCTAGTTTATGTATTCTACAATTTTCAACGTAAAAATAGATTTGGGGAGCTCTGATGTGTTTGTATTTGTGCTAAGTAAATATTTCAACAAAACGATGTTGTTTACGATGTCCGGGACAATCAATCGATAGTTTATTTCATTATTTCAGCACGGCATTGGATCTTTAATTATAAATATCGCCAGGATCCGACTAGCTAGAATATGTGTAGGTATCTATAAAGCTGTGCAAAATTTTTTCACTCCACAAAAAGAGATTTAAGGAGATCTAGGGTATATCGGGGATAGTTAACAACGTTTTTGTTTAGAGTAACAAAAAACATTAATCTGGGAAGCTAGAAAATTGTACTGAAAGAAACTATAACAATTTACCATGCGAGAAAATAATGAAATCCATTCTGAACATAGGACATCAATACTGATAATCCGATCAATGAAGTAGGTAGGTACATATTTTCAGGATCGAAAAATAATGCGAAAATGCTAGGATCGACTAGAAACTTTTTTCAAATTGTTGAGAAATTTGTTAATTGCACGATAATACAAGTTTGGTTGTGTGGTAATTAGCCCATTGTTAGTTATAAACAAATTGCATAACTTGAGAAATACTTCCATCATGGTAGGGGGTGGGTTTTTGAGGGTATAAAATGGTTTCTCTCGATTTCCGGCAAAACTACAAGTCCTACGGAAAAAAGTTGAATGGCAAAGTTGTGAGTAATAAAAAGCTCTACAACTTTTGTTTCCACAATTTTTACACATAACCTCAAAATTTATGTGAAAAGCTCAAATAACCAAGTTTTTGGTTTTTTATTTTTATCTTTTTAAAAAAAAATATTTTTTCTACGAAATTTTGTGAAAACTTACCTTATTATGTTCCAAATACACTGTAATTTATTTGATTCGAAATACTTTTTTTTTCACCCTATTTTGACTTGGTATCAAAAAAGCACCCTAATTTTCAATCGGAAATTCTCGCGTCAAAATATCAGCTTTTTTCAAAAAGTCGGTGGGCTTTTTGTTCGTTGAAATCTATACTTCTTGATAAACTGAAAAAAAAATATTTATCTCAATGGAAAATGTTCTCAGAAAATGCAAAAAAACTCAAATTCGAAGTTTTTTTTAATCACTATGTACAATTTTCAGCTATTTATTAAAGTTTAGACTTCAATTACTCAAAAAACGTAAGATTCCATGTTACATTGATAGACGAAAAAATTTCAAATCGAAATACACTACTATAATTAACAAACAAATAAGTTATAATGAAGTTAACATTAATAAGATATCAACAATATTTTGAAAAAGTTGTAGAATTTTCTTTAAATAATATTTGTTGATGCCTATTTATTAGTCAATAAAGGTTTCAAAAAAATCAATTGGCAAAAATTAAATCACTCTTCATTTTGGCAAACCTTTCACCCACTGAAGGAGCAGCAGAACAGCATTGTTACAGGGCATATTATCAGCTTCAAACTTGGTTAGGCAACGAATTGACAACAACGGAATTGCTTAAAACTATTTGCTGCAGCTGTAAAACTGGGTGTAACAGTTTGTAATATGGCTGCCGAAAACATGGTTTAAAATTCACAAATTTATGTACAAATTGTCATGGTTCTGAAAATTGCTCCAATATGGAAGATAAAACCAACGAAGAAGTAAATGATTCAGATGAAATTGTGGATAAAGAACCAATGCAGATTGGAAATAACATTGGAGACGAAAAAGGTGATGGTCTTGAAGATTTCGAAGATCAACTAGAGTTGGAAAGTTTTGTCGAGTCTAACGATGAAGAAATGCCATCAAAGAAACAAAAATTAACGGATAGATGATTAGAATTCAAGATAGTGTATTTATAAATGTCAAGAATAACGTTTTTAAAATTATTATAATGTAATCAAAGTGAACTATCTAAATTCAATAGTACGATTCACATGTATATTCACATTTTATGAGATTTTCTATGACATGAATGTAATTCGAATTTAGTGGATAAACTTTTTAACTCGAAAAAATTGCAGCAATCACATTTTTTCGATGAAATTGTACAGTGATTAAAAAAAACTTCGAATTTGAGTTTTTTTAATTTTTTGCATTTTCTGAGAACATTTACCATGGAGATGTATATTTTTTTTCAGACTATCAGAAAGTAGAGATTTCAACGAACAAAAAGCCCACCGACTTTTTGAAAAAAGCTGATATTTTGACGCGAGAATTTTCGATTGAAAATTAGGGTGCTTTTTTGATATTGAGTCAAAATAGGGTGAAAAAAAAAGTATTCCAAATCAAATAAATTACAGTGTATTTGGGACATAATAAGGTGAGTTTTAACGAAATTTCGTGAAAAAAATACTTTTTTTGCAAAAAATTAAAATAAAAAACCAAAAACTTGGTTATTTAAGTTTTTTACATAAATTTCAAGGTTATGTGTGAAAATTGTGAAAACAAAAGTTGTAGAGCTTTTTATTATTCACAACTTTGCCATTCAACTTTTTCCCGTAGGACTTGTAGTTTTGCCAGAAATCGAGATAAACCATTTTTCACCCTTAAAAACTCAACCCCTCCCACTTCCCGAAATCGGATCGCCCGTTATTTATTTTTTTCTCCAAATATATCATATTCCCCTCCTTCTATAATGGGATTCATCCTACTATTATTTTTTCTTGTTTCAAAAATTATGGTCTATTAATAATTAGTTACGAAAATAACTGTTCTTTTAATCTTAAAGAAACAATGAATTTAAAAGCATCAAAGAAACTTGTGAATATTAGACGATGATCGAATGTCAATAAACGTCAAAACAAACTGGGGAATTTTACCAGTTGATTTAACATAACGTCTTGAAGTTTTGCCAACCCGTTAGCTTTGCCCTGGCTGTTGAGGATAAACTGTAATTACGGTTGGTGAATTAATATTTATTCTGATAAGCAGGAAAGTAACTAAAAATGACATCGTCTTTTTATCGTAAAAATCCTTACATAGGAACCAAAATCAAACAGTCTATCTAATAAATACCCGTGATTTTTTTTAGAGCAATTCATAATATAATTCACTGAGTATAAGATATTTTATTACAAGTTACATGCTTCAGACGGCAGACGGATATAATTTTAGAATAAGTAGTCGTTTCCTTTTTCCTCATATCAACCTGGAACACAATGAAAATAAATCAACTGATAAAAGCTTCCGTAACTTTGACCTAGATCTCAGTGAAAAGCCGGAAAAACCGGGCTGAAACTTTCCTTCTTTCTGCAAGTTTTCTCATAAGATTTCCGTTACAAAAACAGAACCGGACTAACCTTATACTTTCTTTGAAATACACTACACATGAAATCAAGGGCGGATTAAACATTGAGAGCGCCGTAGGCAAGCATTTGTGCCCCTATATTAAAAATAACTTGTACTAGTATTTATTGGAAAATGAATTACTGTAGTTGGCGTTACTTATACATATGTGGTGGAGGTTACTTCAATTTGGTGTGGCATTTCCCTAATTCGAATACAACCTCAAGATCGCTAACTTCGAAAAAACAAGGATTTCCAATGCATATAGCTGGTAGTTGGTATACCAGTATACTATTTTATGCACGACTGAAAGACATGACTTGCCACTGCTATTTGAAGAAAAAACGTAGTGTAGGGATAGATCGAATCATGGAAAACCATAGGAAACAGATCTGACTGTGTAGGTATTATGTTGATATAGATGATAGTGTGATAATTTATTATGTAAAAGCTCAATAGTAGTTTATTTACTACAGGGTACAAGCATAAATTTTGCTATTGGTGGGAATTGACGCTTTATCAGGTCTCCTAACACCTTGCATGCCTATTTTTCCAAAAAAATCTACTTTTAAAACGCCAAAACGCGCTTTACGTCATAAAGATGGCTGCTCCATGCACTGACGTCATTTGTTTACGTTCTCATTCGTGTAGATATCACGCTCTGAGTTCTTGTGACCTAATTTGTTTCTGGAAGCTTTAAAAATGGATAAAGCCGAAAAAAAGCTTTGGAGTCCAAGTATTGCATTGTTTCATAGTGTAATCAACGTCTATTAAAACTCCAGACAAAATTTGTTACTTCACCTGGTGGCGCAAGCAAAAATACACTTAAGAGAAGGGCATTATGATTGCAAGCTATGCGTCGAAACAAAGACGATATTTCGACAAATACTACTACTTTTGTTCGTGAAGACCATTCTAATGTTAGTACCTACTTCTATGCTGGTAATTTTTATTCTTAAATAGTTTGAGGTTATGTACCTATATGTCTAGGAATCAAACACAAAAACATTATTTACTCACGACCACACATCGAAATATGGTTGGTATATATTATATATAATACATTGTTCAAATCGTACTTACGATAATGCTTTAACTCCTCTTATTTTCTCTGCATTGAAGCAGCTGTTTGACTTCATAAATTCAGCAGCATAACCATGAGTCTACTTTGGGCAAGTTATCAGTTTGTGCTTTTACAAAACCTTCGCTAGTCATATATTTACTCACAAAATATGAAAGAATCGTTACTGAACACTGAACTAGTAAATAAAATATTTTCTTCTAAGAGTTTTAAAATATCTTTGGAAATATCGAATATTTATGTCCACTTTCCACTTTACGTTGACGTTTAGAAATAAAAAAAAACACACACAAACACGTAATGGTCTCAAAAATGATATTTTTACGTCGATGAAGCAATTAATAATTGATTAAAATACAATATAAACACTACAGAACTACACACAACCTAATGCAATACCAGCCGTATTGACAAAAGTAAACATACATGAGATATGACATCACAAGTATCATCGGTAGCGTTCGGAAATCCTCGGGTGTTGGTCGGAAAGTGCATTGAAATTTGAATTTCATTTTAAAATTTTGAAGTAATTTCCAATGGAAACTGGTTTATTTCCTATTACTATTAATTTTTGATAATAATTTTACTATTATAAATTAATATCCAAGCAAAATATGATATATGCGTGTACTCTACTGTCAAGTAAAGGGTACGATTTGACACTATTTTCAGCGTCATAATAACGTATATTACCGCACTAGTGCGTTTTTGAATACATTACCGCACTAGTGCGATAATAAGAATCAAGAAAAATAGTAATACCAGAATTAAATATGGAAAATAACAAAGGAAGCTGCATTTTCGATATACGAAGGCAGATTGTCTTTGCTTTTTTTGTAAATAAGTTCATGATATAGATACTGTTAATAATACTAATAAACAGTTGTAGATAAAATTTTGTACGTAATACGTGGGATAGGAATTATTAACGCACTTATGTGATTACACGACTTGGCCTACGGCCTCGTCGTGCAAACTTCACTTGCGTGCGTTAATAATGTCCATATCCCACTAATTACGTGAATAACTATTGTACAACTAGTGTGGATATGGACAATCCACACGAGTCGAACAGTATATTTTTTCTACGACACTCTCAAGAAGAAATCTAGAAAATAAACATTTGAATAAACTGTATAATATAACTTTAAATTAAAAATTTTCAACTATTTTGTTCATAATTTTACGACTTCAATTTAATGTTTTCACTGATTTTTTGTGATAAACGTACAGTTCTGAAATGTAAAATTTGTATATGTTACGGTTTCCCTTTTTAAATCTGCTATGCTGTTATAAGTAGATGTTACGAGTCGGACTCGTGTACCTTACCATTATATATAATAATGAATATTCTGTTAAATATTTCAAGCGTTTACCTGTCGTCAATATCAAGCTGAATAATTATTTGGAAATAGAATTAACAATAAAACAAATTCTTCACGGGGAATTGTTCACTGGTCTACCGCGTGAGAGTCTGGGATGCTTTATACTGAGCTACCTACAAAGGGTATGTACTAAATGAATATTCATAACATCAAATGTATTACATACTTTTATAAAAACTGACTTCTGCTGATTGGTGGATTTCATAATTGGAACAAAATGAGCTGACGTGTACTAAACGCAAAGGCTGATTGGTGGATTTCATATACATCCTAGAATGTTCAGTTAACCGATATGGCCTACATTTCCATTCTGTAAACTGTGCAGAAAATGGGTAATACACCTTCATGTGGGTGTAGAAAAAATAATTATCAATATCCAGTAAATAGAAAGTCACACCTACAGAAAGCTCCAGTGTATCTGTTTTTGTTTGCTTTATTATGTGGTCCATGAAAATATTCAAAATATTGAATATTGAGTTGGGCTTACAGCTCCGCCTTGCCTTGATCCCTGTTTTGTCTCAAGTGTTTCGGATGCTCGGTTATTTTTGATTATATAGTTTATGTTTTTTCTGTAAACTTTCCTTTCTTTTAGTATGTCCCATATTTTCTTTCTACAAACTCTATCAAAAGCTTTCTCCAAGCCTATAAAGGCGAAGTATGTCTTTGTTTTGCTATTTTATGTTTTCTCTAAGATTTGCTTAACTGTAAATATGTGGTCTTGTACTCTTCTTCCCACCCGAAACCCATTTTGTGCTTCATCCAGTGTTGGTTCTATGTGCATTTTTAATTGTTTCTCAATAATTTTCTCATACACCTACAGGGCTGAACTTAACAACATTATCTCCCTGTAATTGCTACACTCTTTAACATCTCCTGTTTTATGTATTGGTGAAAGTATTCATGTCTGTCAATCTTCTTATAAACAATGTTACGTTTATAAATAATAGTTTTAATATAAAAACTCACCAGTATAAGTTGAGCTACTTTTTACAAATCAAAATCAGAGTCAGAATCAGACGATGAACTCTCGCAACCAATATTTACAACTTCATCCACATTTTCTCGTATGATTAAAGAATTATCAGGCTCCACATTATTTACAGTTCCCAAAAACAACTCTTATTAAAAGAATTATTTTTTCTTGAAACTGCTCCCTTCATCTGTGCCCATACCAGTTCAATCGGGTTTGATTAGCAATGATATTACCTATGGTGGTGATCTTACCCACGATTTTTTGCAATTTCATCAATTTCATATTTTTTGAATTTCTCTTTATGAAGGAAATACAAAGTTCTTCTCTCACAGAACCGGGATGTGACTTAATATGAAGCCAATTTCCGTAAATCTCTTTTCAACCACTGGCAATTTTTCAAAAAGCCTCGAGTGTTAACTTGCATTATCTGTTACTTTTATACAGTTCTCAGACAGGAGATCCATCATTTGTTCGAACATCAGCATCAGCAACAACATCAACATTCATATCCTCATGGTGATTACCTACCGGTACGGGTAGATTCAAAAGTCAATAAACCACCTCTAACAAAACCGTTTGAACTGCCGATGTGTACTATTATCAGTCTGCACCCCTTTCTTGATGGTGGATTTAAGCCAGTAGATAAATTATATAAAAAAGCCTGTCTCCGATTTGTAGCAGTTTAATTTGTGCCTCTCGTTGATTCATGTTTCATCTTAATGAAATATATTTCTTATTTGTCTTCTCATTTCTTTTATAGTCCCTCTAAGTAGTTGAAGTTAATTCATACTCCCCACCACAATATCGCTTATTTCTATTGAAATAGACTTTCTGGAATGCTTTTTCCAAAGAAACGTATCTCTTCGACTCATTTCATGGTAATCCAGAACTTTGTCTGTCGGGAATTCTTTTCTAAAGAAGAACGCATGCACTTTCTTTCAAATGATTTTCTATTTGAAATTTTGGTTTTCCTGGAACTTTACGTGATGTCTGAGCTCTCTCCTACAATAACTCTGTAAATCGTAGATTTCCCAACACCAAGCGTACTACTAACTAATTCCACTGTGTCATCAACACTTGTCTGTAAATGTTTTGAAACAATTGAATACTAATGTCTTCCATTAACTGTTGCGGGACTGATCTTTTGGCGTTTACGCGGATCTTCCAAATTTTCCATCGTCACACTGGAATTCCCAATAGACTGCACACAGCACCTTGCAAGCTGCAACTTTTAGTAAACTGTTAAGAATACACAGCTTGGACCTCATTACTAAAAGAAAAAACCGACAGTCGGATTCTCAGTAGTAGGTAATACGTCTATGGTCTTGATCGTCTTGAAAATACCGGAACAAGGATAATAGCAACACGCTTTCATCATTATCTATGACAAAATTTTGAGTATTTATCAAGGCCCGAGGAGTATTCGATAAGATATTTTCTTTGCGTTGTAGATATAAAGAAATTAATTGTCAATCTGACGTTTAATAATTTTCAATACAAAATTAATTAGTTTAAATCAAACAAATATTATTCATTTTTATTTAAAACTACATTTGTGAAAAGTACAATTGGTGAATGTTGAGAAAATTCCATACATATTATACTTTTTTGGTTTGATTGTATTTTTTGGTAAATTATTGAATTGAATTGAATTGTTAGATACAATACCGACACTTTTAAACCAGTTGTCAGTTTGACGCTAAATTAATTTTTAATGAAAAAACTCCAAATTGAAAACACCACATGTACCTAAGGTATTATCGGAAGTAATTACACAAGTGCTCCAAAAAATGAAAATAACCGAATGCAGTTTCTACTGATTATTTTTTCTTTTCCACGAAAACTTGTTTATTTGGCAAAAATAAGAAAACAAACCGATAGATGATCTTTTATCTAAATTCGGTTTGTTTGAATGTTTTTGCCTCAACGAACAAGTTTGATGAGTGATGAAAATAAAAAATTATGTGATAAAATTTGAAGAACGAGTTGTATTTGGGAAGATTATTTTTTTCAACAATTCAAAAGAATTGTGCTTTATTTTTTAACCCTTTCGCTGCTCAAGCCTGATATATTCGCAAATTTTTTTCGTGCCCTCAGTGCGCGAGACGTTTATATACGCAAGCATTTATTTTTATGTTATGTGCTGAAATCGATTATTTCCGCTATCGTATGACGCTTACAACAAATATACAACGATTCTGCCAATAAAGACAAATCACGTGACTTCATTTCACACGTCTTGAGCACTGGGGACCCGTCACAAGATTTAGGTGTTATGTTCCATTATGCATAGTACCCTGCTTCAAGCAGTACCACACTGTGAAAAATTTTTTTTTTCAGGTAAATGCTTTATAATGTTCATATTTACAAGTTATAAATATAATAAGTGTTATATTCCGATTTCTAAGTTTTTATAGCGTTTGCGGATATATACGTTTGGAGCAGTTTGGTGACGAATTACCGTGTTTGAAAATATGGTTTTTCGTTCACGTGCTGCTCCAGACGGATTTATTCGCAAGCGCTAAGTAATTGTGCACCGGTAGCACGACTTATTTTTAACAATTCAGCAGTGAAAGTGTTAAATGTATTGAATGTTCAATATTCTCTTGGGTGATGACACTGAACCACTGAATAAGTATAATACCGAATGATTGGCTAGAATAATGTATTGCTATTGGTTAAAACCACCAAAATGTCAGATTTTGACAAGTGAAAAAAAAGTAATCGCTGTAATTTGCTACTAACACATTATCAGTGTAATTTTGATGTCGATTTGAATTTTTTTCTCATTACGATTGGCTGACAGGATGGCTTAAAAAATAATCGCTGTAATTTGTTACTATATCAAATCATAATTATCAACAGTAATAATTACACAAGTGGTGGTAATTTTTTGATAATTTTAACTAGTGGGATTTCCTAATAGCAAACAAAGACGAGTGCTGATCTAGTAAAAATTATTTAAAAAAATGTATTACCACGAATGTAATTCGGAGTGATTATTTTTTAAGCCATTTAGTAGAGGTTAAGCAAATATGTATCTTTATTAAACAGGTTAACTGACAGCAAATTTTCAACGTTAAATAAAAATGACACTGACAAATGTCTGGTACCTAATGGCTTACTAATTAATTCAAACGAAGATCCAATCAAACAGCGTGAAAAAATTATCAGTAGTAATACCCCTAGTGTCTTGATAATACCCAGATAATTTTGTCATAGAGAATGCTAAAAGCGTGTTGCTTAGGCCGAGGGCTATTATCTTTGAGCAACACGCTTG
This sequence comes from Galerucella tenella, assembly GCA_910591685.1. Classification (NCBI taxonomy): domain Eukaryota; kingdom Metazoa; phylum Arthropoda; class Insecta; order Coleoptera; family Chrysomelidae; genus Galerucella; species Galerucella tenella. The sequence goes on from CAJUYH010001844.1 coordinate 53,983, forward strand.
AAGGATTCTCTACGACAAAATTTTGAGTATTTATCCAGACCCGAGGAGTATTCGATAAGATAATTTTTCACTTTGTAGCTTCCAAAAAATTGATTGCCAAATCTGATGTTTGATAATTTTCAATACAAACTTTATTAGTTTCAATCAAATAGTATTCATTATTATTTAAAACTACAGTTGTGAAAAGTACAATTGGTAAATTAATTGGATCGTTAGAGGCGACATTTTTAATCCAGTCAGTTTGACGTTTAATTAATGTTTAATAAAAAGTAAACACCAAACTGAAAACACCACATGTGTAATACAGCGGTGATTGGATGAAATTTGACACATGACTTGAAATTAAGTAATTTGATTGGTTACTGTATTCAGTAAAAAATTATCAAAGGTAATACCACGAGTGCTTCAAATTTTATCGATAATTTTTTCTTTTCCACGAAAACTTGTTTATTTGGAAAAAATATGAAAACAAACCGATTGATAAAATCACGAGTCCGTTAGGACGAGGGATTTTATCTAAATTCGGTTTGTTTGAATGTTTTTGCCTCAAATAAACAAGTTTGAGTGAAGAAAATAAAAAATTATGTGATAAAATTTGAAGAGCGAGTTGTATTTGGGAAGATTATTTTTTTCAACAATTTAAAATTTTGTATTACCTGTATGTTCAATATTCTCTTGGGTGATGGCACTGAATCGGTTTCTGTTCATTTTTCAACGAACTTCAAAGCACTTTCAGTTGTCAATACTGACAAATTCGAAGTAAAATTTTGACGTTTCAATGTCAACAAGGTGTTATTGATGAGGAAGCAGAATTATCAGTATAATACCGAATGATTGGCTACAATAATGTATTGCTATTGGTTAAAACCACCAAAATGTCAGATTTTGACAAGTGAAAAAAATAATCATATATAATACCACGAGAGTGAAAATTTTGTCGGCAAAATTTTTCGATTGTCATGAAAGTTTGTTGCTTGACAATTTTGATGTACATGTCCCCAGCCCCCCAAAACCTAAATCATAAAATTGAATACATAGCAATTTTGTACTAATTATGTACCTACATTTTTGTACAAGCATAATTGATTTTTGTACAAGTGATGTTCAAAAGTTATTAACAAATGAAAGGAGGGGGGGGGGGCTGGCGACATATGTCGCTAGCCTATTGAGCCTATTGAGTAGCAGGGTGAGAATATACCCGCGTAACTAATTTTTATATAAGGTACAAATTTCCCACTGGAAAATAATACCAATGTGCCGTTCAATTTAATTTTCAATCCATGAAAGGAAAATTTGATTGAACGAATATTTCCTTGTAGATTGTACTCATTTTTTATAATATACTTGATGGTTTACCACTTAATCAATCCTGCATTATTATATAAAAATGCGATCACTCTTGCAAAAAAATATCAAAATTGACGTTGTGCTGCTGTTAAAACCAAATTATTTTGCGAGTTACGCAACACTGTTACTGATTTCAGGTATTTTCATTTTAACGGGTCAGTGAGTGCACTTTTAATGGAAGTTATTTTTTCTTCGTATTTAGTAGGTACCAGAAAATTGAAAATAGATACCAATAAATTGGTTTAAGTACTAAAATCTAATGAAAGCACTCAAGTACACGTAATTTTTCACTGAGTAGACCACTGAAAGTTCGAAAAGAAAAGTGAATCGTTTCCCACTTTTTTTCTGCAAATTTTAGTTTTTGACTCACCACGAATCATAATATTCTGAAGAATAGCTCATGTACATGTACGTAGTTATGGATTCCAAAATTAAAAATCGCTATAAAAATATTCTTATACGCTATGTACGAGCACTTAATTTAGAATTTTAAGAAAATTGTGTTAGGTACTAATTTGAATAAATTTTACAGCCGAAAGCGAAAGAAATGGTGATGAAAACATAGAACAATTTTCTATGGACAATTATCACTATTGTAGCTCGAGGAGATACCTGAATTTGTTAGAATTGAAAAGCAAGTGTACACATTTCTAGGTGAAATATCTATTGCAGGGAGAGAGAGAAATGTAAATACTATTGGGCATTATGTCGCGTTTGTCAAGCAAGAATGTTTGAACTACTGGGAACTCTACGTTGTTACTCAAAATAAAGTGACCAACGCTCCTAAAACAAGAAACATTTATGTAAAAACCCTTTTGTACACTAAATAAATGAAAAATTTAATGACGTTCTGAATTATTTAAGAGTCCGGCTAAACTATGGATTGTATACTTAGTTACTTTCCATACAGACAACGTAGCCTCACAGCTACTAGCAATTGTACCGTACTCAATGGGTTTGTGATATAATTTTGTGCTATCATATTCAAAAACTTCTCAACGTCTATTACTGATTTCGATCGCAAAGCCAAATGAAGCAAAGCAGATAAATGAAATGCAAAAGGAGAAAAAAATTCTAGGTGCACTCAATGAACAGCAACTAATATTGCCAACAAGCGGATAATTAATTTTGAGGCAGGGGTGGGGGAAATTTGAGAAATAACAATAAACTGGGCGAATTTTGTATCTTGTACAAAATTATACAAAAGTCGTAGAGCGAAATGCCATGGTTCATTTTTCAATTTACCATATGGGGGGGCTGGCGACTTCAGGCGAGTGGTTTTGGATTAAATGTCATGAGCAAAATAACATAAAAGCAACAAACTTGAATACAAGAGAAAAATTTTACCTTACAAGATTTTTAATTGAGTGGTATTCGACATGACTATTTCACGAGAGAAAAACTGAAAAATCATACGTTCAAACGTTTCATTTATTGCAAACTTCAATTATACAAAGCCATGTCACATTCTTTTTCAAAGTAATTATTATCACAATTAGCAGCTTCATTTCCACGCCATGCTAATTTGAACGAATATAAATGAAAAAAAAAATTTGTAACCCATCAGGATTATCTTCAGAATAGCTTTCTACCATTTCCATTAATTCTTTTTTGGTAAACGCGTTAGAACTTCTTTTTCTGGTTTCAGGTTCAGCCTGAAACTTTTTACGTTTTGTATCCCTGGCCAATCTAGCAAATTTATAGGTAATATCTTTAAATGGATCAATTTTGATGTTAAATTCTAGAAAATAATTTTCCTGAACCATTTGAGCAGTCGTATTCCAAAGTGTTTTCACACTAGCTTCAGTATAATCAGTTCCATCTCTTTTTTTCATGTTAAAACCATAATCTTCAAGAATGTTTGCTATTACTTGTTTAGAAGTATCCTTTTCTAACGTATAATCACGTGCGTCCAGAAACATTCTAAACTGTTCCCACGCAGACTTTTTTGTCTTCATTGTATTTCGCGGTATACTTTGCTTAATTGTAAATACTCTCTATTTCATTTATGGAATTATTTCCAAATCTTGTATTATTCATGTTAATAATACTTATTTAAATTTTTGAAACAGTTTGAATAATTTTTAGACAGTTAAATAAATAAATAAACAACTTAGTTACCTTAGAAACCACTAACAAAGACTTTATATTGAATTTTATCACAGAGTGATAGAATTTTATACACATAGATTGATATATTAAACGTCAAAAAATTGCCGCGACATGACAAAAAATTGCCAGTTCAAAACCTTCAAATTTTGTCAGTTATCAATTTACTCTAGTGAAATAGTCACTGTTATACTGCGGTGATTTGATGAAATTTGACACATGACTTGAAATTGAGTAATTTGATTGGTTACTATATTCAGTAAAAAATTATTGATAATTTCCTACTAGCAAATTATCAGTGTAATTTTGATGCTATTGGTCGATTTGAATTTTTTTCTCATCACGATTGGCTGACAGGATCGTTTGAAAAATAATCAGTGTAATTTTGATGTTATTGGTCAATTTGAATTTGAGTTTTGGAATCATACAAATGAATAATAGCCATTCTACACAAATAAAAGACTATACTTTCTCCACGACTGAAAAAAACCTTCCTGTGAGGATGCGTCGAAGATGCAGGAGAAAACCACAGAAAACCTGCATCCGCATCCAGAATAGGAAGGGGAAGGTGATTTTGTTGTTTTTCATATGTAGAAATTACTCCAGGTGCTTTACAGCAGGTGTGTGTAATACACTAATAAGTGCGACTGTGTTGTGCCTGCGGCTGCTCCTCTTCGTGCCCGGTTGCTTTATATACACTTTTCTTCCGGCTTTCGTTACACTTTTTTGGAGTATTCGCTAATTGGCGCGCGTGTGTTGTTTTTTGTGTGGTTGCGCCTCGTAGTCTGGAATTCCTTGAGGTGTCGTGTCCGTGGTTGCTTTCTATGCACTTTTAATCCGGCTATTCGGTACACTTTTTTGAGAGGTTCCGCTGTTTCGGCGAATGTTAGCTGTAAAGAAGGTATTTATTTATTAGTCCGAGGTTAGGAGATTGGCAAGAAATTGAAGTATGCCTTGTTGCCCTGTCCTTGGACAGATCAGTTGTAGTTATTATAGGACGC
>CAJUYH010001844.1:58539-75594 GCA_910591685.1 Galerucella tenella
GATTACCATCCTACGGGCGAAAGGGATTGCATTCATCGAAATAACACAAGTTAACTCGATAATTTTTTGGAATTCCGAAGGGAAGTCAAATGGCATTGGAGGTTTTGGCAATGTTATAGGGGCTATATCCTCGGGTTTTAAGGCTGGAGTTTGTCTTTTTGGACATTTAGGGTGGTATGTGGGGGCCACAGTTGGTACAGGAAGGCTTATTGACTTTGTCACATTTGTCGGATTTGTGGTCGTGACTACCACAGTGAGGGCAGGTGTAAAGCTAGGCTTTACATTCGGTTGTAGAATTGCCTGGTTTTGTATATAGAGTACCATGGGACGGGTGGAAGTGAATTTGCGTTGGAAATTTCGCAACGATGGTTGAGGCCGTAAAGGAAGATGCCTTTTGATAAAGCTTGTTGTAGCTGGGATTCAAAGTTTGTGATGACTCTGATTAGGGTGGTTGGATTGTTTGTGGATTTGGAGACGATTCTCCAGCATTTCAAGAAGTTTATTTGAAGATCTTTGATAAGATCAAAGATTTCTTCATTGCCCAAGTAACATTTTTCCAAGCTGATGGTTTTTAAAGTTGCCTTTCAGCCGCGTAAAGGTTCTCTAATAGTAATTGCCTTGCTTGATGGATATATTTAGGTTAAATATTGTCCTTATAGGAACTAGGATCTTTAGGTTAAACAAAAGTTTAATTAGATTAAGTTAAGAGTTAACAATAACGTTGTTATGGCTTTAAACGAGGGCCTAATGGATTTAAGACTGTTAGGTTTTAAAAAAGTTATATTTTAGCATTATTTTGGCAACGAAAATTCTAAAATAAAACCATTTGATCAAAAAAGTTACCTGTTTAGAACCACTTGGCCACGAGACAATTGCTTAACTATTTGGCACTTTATGCGGCCTATTTAAGCCAATATGGCATACATTAACACCTAAAGAAGTTGCAAAAAGTCATGTGGCTAAAAGTATAACATTATTGGATTAGGCATAACCAACTAGTCACAATAAAACACCGTTAAGCAACGGTCGCGGCATTTAATTCCCACGTTGTTCCACTACTGCAGCCTTTGTAAACACAGGGATGGCTTGGCAAAATATTGTAAGAAGTGGTTATTTTAAAAGAAAAGTCAAGCGAAATTTACAACGAATTACAGCTAGTCAGGTAAATACGGCTTATAAATTAATTACCACTCTATAGTGTAAAAAAATTTTAGTTTGCAATTAATACGGCATATGAAGAATTTTGCGAATTAAGTAATGACTCTCTTATTGATACCCCATCTACTGATCCCCAAGAATTAGATATTCAACATGCCAGTACCAGTTACTTAACAGAAGACCATGCTTCAGAGCAACCGGCGAGTTCATTGGATTTCGATGAAGGTGAAATGGATGACTTAAAGAAGTTTGATTTTAAACAAGACCTAAAAGAGTGGGCACTGAAGCATAACATTCATCACGTTGCCATTAAAGATCTTCCACAAATTTTAAATAAAAATACAGAGGTCAAGTTTCCGAAGGACCCTAGAACTTTCTTGGCTACTCCATGTAAAATTAATGTACGGGATATTGCAGGAGGTCAATATTGGCATAACGGAATAACTAAGTGTTTGAAGGAATTATATCACGACACAAAAAAAAGCCAAAATATTTCTATAAATATAAACATTGACGGATTGCCGATTTTCAACTCTTCGAAATACGAATTTTGGCCCATCATCCCAAATAACTAACCCCCCCTCTCCAAAAAAAAGCATTTTGATTTTGGTAATTTGACTTGCTGTAAAATCCAAACGGTTCAAGATAGTATTAAATAACTTACCTTTTAATCTAAATACAACCCTGTATGTACTTTTAATGAAAGTTAAAAACACTTTTCTTTGCACAATTACGGTAACCTACAAAACCAAACACAAACTGAATTGCAATAAAAAGGTGTCGAGAAATTCTGCGTAGTAATAGATGATGCCACTAGATCCTGCCATAGGCGTTAAAAGCTATTTATTGGAATTCGCCCGGGCTTTGCCGGCTAATTGGTCATTGAAAGTGCTATTAGGCCCTGAAAGATGCTAGTTAGCACTGTTTTAGCTGTATTTATGGCCCATTGGCACTTTTTTAAGCCTTTCGTTCTATAACATAACTTTCTATACTAGCTTTAGCTTTTATAGCAACTTGTAAGCATCCCCTGGTAGACGTCCATTATGAAAAAAAAATTAAAAACTACCATCTGTTTAAGCGTATAAAATATAGGTTAAAATTATAAAAGGAGTAATTAATTTGTATATTTATAGACACTGGAGTATGTAAGTACATATTTTCGTTGAAGTATACATCAAAATAAAAAAAATATTTGTTTTTTTTATTAATTTTTTTATGCAGAATTACCACTATTTGATAAGATATTAAAGGCGCGTGTGTTTTACAGCTAAATTACACCTAACTTTACGACTAACTGGTATGCGCAATGAAAATCGGTCATAATATGTTTAATAACATATATTTTCTGTAATAGACTCATACTGAAAATATCGCCATGCATGCTTCCATTAACTTGTACATATTTGTCTCCTTTTACCAAAGCTATACCATATTTAAAACTAAATGGTTAAATACTAATGCTTTTTAATGTTTCTGAAATGCCGAAAGGCCACGAATAGGTCAAATTAACCAACTAAAAGGCATTTTGCTATAGGGTTATAAAGAGGTGCGCCTGAAAACTTTTAGGTCATAAAAAGGTTATTTTTAGGCTTCTTCAAAGGTTATTTCTGTTGCCTAATAAGGTTCTGTGATATGCGATCTAGTTTCAAATTGGCTAGGGCCTGTTGGAAACGACAACCTCTTCAGGGCTGGGCCCTTTTTTGCTACAGGAGGTTCTACGGGCTAGGAAATAAGGTTATTTGTGCTTAATGGCATTAGTAATAATATTTCTAAAACTGGTTCTGGGAGTTGTTTATAACCTTTTTAGAACCTAAATTGTTACTTGGGTGGGGATGGTTTTGTCAAATCTAGTGATAACGAAAGAGTGGTTTGAAGGGTTGTTTTCAGCTGGAGAATCTTTTTTCTGGCAGAAGTTTGGAAGAAAAAAGGTAGACAGACGACGTTGTTGTCTTCGATGGTGTCACGGATTTTAATCTGCGAATATTTGGGGCAAATGTTTCTCGGAATTTTGAGGAGGGCTATGCAATTTGGATTGGCCTCTCAAAATTTTGTTTCTGTTCAGAAGGATGAAAAGTTCCTTCTGGAAGCAGAATTTTGGAGATAGGTTTCGTAGGTTGAGGGTTTGAAGTGATGTAGAAGATGATTTTTGAGAGCGGGAAGATTTTGAGGAAGAAGTCTGATTTGAGACTTCTTCGATTTGGCTTAGAGATTTTCCGCTGATGGAGGGGGCCTAAGAGATGAGACTGATAATGCAGGAGACTCTGCTACCTAAACGTAGGATTGATATTTGTGAATGCCGGAATTTTTCTTCAAGTCTTCGATGGATTTAAGAATAGAGGCTTCCTCTACTGGGAAAGGAGATCAATTTGAGCTTCAAGAAGGGGAAGTTTTTCCATGCCAGCTTCGAGTTTTGAACCGATAGTTGATAAGACGAGAGTTTCCATCAATGAACGGGGTTTTTTAGGAGATTTGGAATGTTTTTTCGGAGTAGAAGTGGAGTTTTCAGATGAAGATGGGGTTTCGGAGGTTAATTGAGCAAATTCCTCATCGCTGTCCTTTTTCTTGCGTCGGGTACGACGCATGATAGGATGGGTAGGGTTTTGTGGTCTTCTGCGCTGTGGAGCACCGGTATAAGTACTTTTATTATTGAGATCTCTGGAAAGAAACCGTCACTAGGCGCTGTCTCTCGTAGAGTTATATCGTTTTGTTGTGGGCGTGGTCTATTTTCTTAGACAGTTGCAGATAGTGGTGTGAACCAGTGACCGCTAATTTAGCTCCTGTCTCTTTGGAAGTAAACCGGTGACTGACTTCCCGGACGCTATTTCTTTGAGAAAGTAGCATTTCCCGGCCTAGGCCGGAAAAAATCACATCGTTACCAGCAACGAAATAACGGCTGACAGTTCATATGACAGTTCATCTTTAAATTGTGTGTCCCTCAGAATACTGAGGGAGGAAGTGTTCCCGGAAAGGTGGAAGGTAGCTAGGGTGATCCTTGTGAAGAAGACGAGTAGGAATGGGAAGCGGCCGGGAGACTACAGGCCCATCAGCCTGCTGTGTGTATTGGGTAAATTGCTGGAGGCGATTTTTTTTTCCAAGGAGCCGTCCCTTCGCCGGTACCACCTTAGCCTCCTGGGCTTATTGTGGATACTCCTAGTGTTCTGACTACAACCTATTCAGCCAATCCGTTCCCTGTATTAGCTCATACAGGTTCTTTTCTGGTTGGTTGTAGAAGTCTTCTGGAGTCATTTGGGTTCTGCCATACAGTTTCTGCCTTCTGTGGTCTAGCGACTCACAGAGCTGTTTCGGTGTCCTTTTTGCATCTTCTGCATGTAAGGTCTCCGTTATACAGCCCTATTTTGTTTAGGTGCTCCTTCGTGGGAAAGTATCCCGTAAGTGGCCCCGTCATGGTGCGTAGTTTGTTCCTGCTCATTGAGAGCAGTTCTTTCGCTACTTTTTCTGATGGTTCTTTTATAAATATCTTCCCATGTATTTGCCTGGTCGTATTCTTCCAGTGTTTATTGTGTTGTTCTTTCAACCACCCTTTTAACCATGACCTCGTTAAGCATCTGGGAATGCCCACAGCAGGTTAAGTCCGTTCATCAGAGTTGACGATCCTACTCTTGCGAGTTCGTCAGCTTTTTCATTGCCTGCGATTCCTTTATGACCTGGGACCCACTCCAGTGTTACACTGTCCCGAGTCGCCGGTCTTCTGAGTTCTTCGCCGCATTCCCATACTAGCCGAGATATCACCCTATAGCTCTGAAGTGCTTTAAGGGCGGCTTGACTGTCACTGTAGATCCTGATCTGCCTATTGTTGCAGGCTCTCATATTATTTACTCCTTCTATATCAAGAAAGGCTGCGAGCAATACCTCTTTTTTTTCCAGCACGTATTCAGCCCTTTTTATGAGTTGATGTTATGCTGTTTTGGTTGATTTTCCCTGTCTGTATCCATATTGATCTCGGTGTATTGGTCTTGTAGCCAGTATACCGTACCTGATATGTCTGTCGAGATGTTTCTCGAGAGTCTCCAGTAAAAGTGACATTAGACTGATTGGTCTTAGAGCTTTAGCCGTGTCCTGTCCAGATTTTCCAGGTTTTTCTACAAATGTAGCTCTGATGCGTTGCCAGGTTCTTGGAATATGCCCTAGAGCTAGGATAGCTCTGAGCAACTCACTCATCCTGTAGTGCAGTGTGTTGCCTCCTTTTTGGAGTGGGATAGGATAAATCCCGTCTGGAGCGCTATTCTGTACGCGGCTTTGACAGTCGTCGGTATCGGTATGTTAACAACAGCCATCGGTTGCGCGGCCGACGGGACTAAGATAATGCTATTCTGTATGCCACTGTTTTCGATGATCGGAATTGCAACCAAAAATTATCGGCATAGAAGTAACGTCACTCGATTCGGTACATGTGGCCAATGAGCGATGAGGAAACTGTCAAATTTGTGAACAAACAAAAGTGCACGTTGAAGATTAGAGGTTAACTGGGTAAATTATTCCTCAGGATATAGGCAAAAAAGGGAGAAGAAAGAGGAGAAGATTAGAGGTTATATTTTGGTTTCGTTGGAAGGTAGGGTCATATAATTAGAAAAATTTTTGACAGCTCCAATAACCAATAAAATTTCCTTATTTTTTATCATATGAACAATTTCACCCAATCAGGTCAACATTACACTGATAACAGACCATGGGCTGTTTTCACGTTGCTATGGACACATACCTATTGATTTATTTCGATTTTGGAGTTTCAAATCACAAAACAGTCTAACCTATAGAAGTGAAAGTCCAATAGGATTACCTAGAATGAAAAAATGAGGTGTCAAACCCATCCACCTGAAGCGCTAGTTGCAATTGAGTTGTCGAAATAGGCGAGGCAGCTGAGGCCGAAAAACAGACTAAGGGAAGAAGCATTTCAGCGATCGCAGTGGATGGGTTCAGAACTATTTCATAACGCTTTTTTTAATGGAAGTTTGTTTTGAATGACTAATGCCCGATTTCACTAACCATTTCCTGAAGTCAGGTAATACCTAAAACGACTTTAGGAATTCCTAAATGCAATTTACATTTTACCACGCGCTAAGTAATGCCTAAGAGTGATAATATTACGTATTTCCTATCACTTTTTGATCAATCCTGGAAGGATTGTAGGGACAGCTTTGCGAGTGAGGCTTTTTGTCCCAATAACAATATTGCAAACTTTGTAGGATTTATAAATCTGTTCAGCGCTTAATTCCTTTACTTTTGGATTGCGAATAGAGGCAACCCATTCATTCAACAACAAAGGGTCATGTGTGGGAAACCTATGTCGTTTTGATGCAATGTCTGTACACCCAGGAACGCAACACTTCACACCAACCATTATAAATATTATGAATTATCACACTTGATAAGACTTACAGTACCTAATTAAAACACAAATAGAAGCAGCAAATGGCAAAAAAAAACAATCTATAAAAGACAATGGTGACAACTATATGACAGCTTCGATGAATTTTAAAATATTTTCTTCTTTTCGTGCTAAAGGCCTTAGCTGCCAGGTCTGCTTCGACAACTCAATTGCAACTAGCGCTTCAGGTGGATGGGTTTGAAACCTCATTTTTGTATTCAAGGTCATCCTATGAACTTTCACTTCTATAGGTTAGACTGTTTTGTGTTTCAAATATTTAATATTTGGAAATGTCACGATTTGGTTGTAATTCTATAATTGGTGAAAAATTTTCTATCCGAATAACCCTCAGACATTGATAAATGCTCAAAAATTTTATGACAACTTTCTCAAGCTTGTTGCTTGTAGGCAACAAGCAACAAGCTTTCAAGATCTGTCATAAACTTTTTTCGAACAATTATCAATCTCCTTGGGTTATTACTACTGATAATAGATAGTGATAGTAACATATATTTTATCTGTTAGTATAAACGATACAATACATGTTTATATTAACATTAACAACCTCAAAAACTCGAAATTGAGAGTCAACTAGCATTGAAGAATTGATCTGGCGTTAACATATATCTCTTTTTTTTCAAGTCTCAAAGATAGGATAGGAACAGATATCAATTATTTTAAAGGAGTTTCTAGTTCTATCAAAACTCAGCGTTATACCACTCAGAGGTATCATTTGATTCAGTACAAGGAGAGCCATTCAAATTTTGTTGCAGGAAAATGTTGTGGAAAAGATGGGAAGGAGTTATAAAACACTAGATTAGACACTATATGTGTGGATATGATTCTTCTCTTTGATCAGAATAATTATCCTTTGATTAGTTAAAGAAAATAGCTTATTTTAATAGCTTTTTCTATTGATTTTATTTATTATGACAATAAAAAAATAAGTGGACTGTATATTGACAGTTATGTCAAAAAATATTACCATGGTGATAGCACCTTAGGCTGGTGGCTAGATAAAAAAGATTGTTCATACCGCCGCCCTTGAAAGTACTGCGGTATCTTTCAATAATTTAAATGTTGGGTACATAATGTAAATTTTCATTACTGACACAAGTAAGTCCATTTTTGACTGCGAATGTCCGTGATATAGGTGAGTCTATGGAAGTCCTTGATCTTCATCAGATATGGGGAGAGGGCACACCTTGACAACACTTCGTTTTAAAATATTGCCGTTCGAGGTACGTACACTAACAACACGTGTGATACCGTCCTTGCCTGGGTGTAGACTCACTATCCTTCCGGTTGTCCATTTGGATGGTGGATTGTTGTCATCCTTCAAAAGAACCAAGGATCCTTGAAGCTTTTCCATATCGGTTTTGAAACGCCATTTTGAACGCTCGTGGAGTGTATGTAGATACTGGGTAGACCATCTGCGCCAAAAGTGTTGAACCATGGATTGTAACATCTGGTATCTCGTGAAGTGGTTCATAGGTGTTGTTTGAATGTCAATGTCAGGTATGAGGTTAAGAGGATGGCCAACAAGAAAGTGTCCAGGAGTGAGGGTTTCGAGGTCGTTAGGGTCATTAGTTATTGGTAAGAGAGGTCGAGAATTTAACACCGCTTCCACCTGAACCATAAAAGTATAAAATTCTTCATAAGTAAGGGGGTTTTCGTCAGATACTATACGACGTAAATGATGTTTAAAGGATTTTACCGCACTTTCCCACAAACCTCCAAAATGCGGAGAACCAGGGGGATTAAAATGAAAATGAATCATATTATTTTTGGCATAGGTTTCAAATTCAGTTGATTGACAAAGTTTATAAATTTCACGTAGCTCGCTATTTGCCCCAATAAAGTTGGTGCCATTATCGGAATATAAGTGCTGACATAAACCGCGGCGAGAGACAAATCTTTTAAGCATGGCCAGGAAACCTTGAGAAGTCAAATCGGTAACCAGTTCCAAATGCACTGCTCTAGTAGCCAAACACACAAATATGCATAGATAGGCTTTGATGAATTTCCGGTTACGCAATTTCGAATCTTTTATCATAAAAAATCCAGCATAGTCCATGCCGGTGTGAAGAAATGGTCTTGATGGGTTAATTCTTGGTTCAGGTAAATTTCCCATAAGAGTATGTAAAGGTTTAGGGTTTTGTTTATAGCAAGTTATGCATCTATGAATAACATATTTTACAGCTGATTTTCCCTGTATGGGCCAAAATTTTTGTCTCACAAAAGAGAGAGTAGATTGTGTACCGGGGTGGAAGTTTATTTTGTGTATGTGAGTTATGATTAAATGAGTGAAAATGTGACTCTTTGGTAAAAGTATAGGATGTTTGGCTTGATAGTCAAGATTGGAATGTTGGAGTCTACCACCGACTCGCAAAACTCCAGTTTTGTCAATGAATGGGTTCAAGGATTTCAATTTACTTTGAGGCTTTAAGTAATTTTTGTTTTCCAATTGTACTAAATCTTTAGAAAATGTTTCACCTTGAATTATGGTAACTAGGGTAGTTAATGCGTGTTCACGTTCAAAAAGTGTTAATTGTCCTATTTGACGGGTATGTTTTGATAATTTCAAATTTTGAATGAATCGTAGGCAGTAAGCAGTCACATTAATCAGTTTATTGTAGTCAGAAAATTTTTCAAATAATGAAAAATTCGATCTTGAAGAAATGAGCAAAATGGATTTAGGGTTCAATTCTAGGGTTTCAGAATCTAGTTTTTTACGTTTGTAATTAGAGATATGAGTATTATTGGGCCAAAATTCCTTTGGCTTGGATAAAAAGGCTGGACCATGCCACCACATAGAGCAGGTTTTGAGGTCCTGAGGACTCATGCCCCGAGATATAATATCCGCTGGATTTTCAGCAGACGAAATGTGATACCATGTATTCGGATCAGTAATTTGCTGTATTTCTGAAATTCTATTACAGACGTATGATTTCAATTGTCTAGGCTCTAAAGAAAGCCAACAGAGAACAATAGTAGAATCAGTGTAATGGTACACCTTGTTTGGTTGACAAGTTGAAGCTTTTATGACTTTATTCATTAATCGAGATAGGACTAGGGCACCACATAGTTCAAGACGTGGTAGACTTACGGCTTTTAAAGGAGCTACGCGGCTCTTAGCAGTTAGTAAATGAACAGAAATATTGCCATAAGAATCTATAGAACGTGAGTATATGCATGCTCCAAAAGCATTAATGGAAGAGTCACTGAATCCGTGAAGTTCAAAGGCAACAAATGTTTTAATTGTGACTTGGCGGGGAATTTTGAAATAATCAACTAAGGATAAGTGATGGGTAAAGTTTTTCCATACTCGGAAAATGTCTGTGGGTACAGGATCATCCCAAGCGATTTTAAGTAACCATAATTTCTGTAAAAGGATTTTGACTTGTAAAATCATAGGTCCTAGAAGGCCAAGAGGGTCGAAAATCTGTGAAATAAGTGATAATATGACACGTTTAGTTACAGGTGTAGAGTTAAGATCGATGTTAGAGTTGTAGATGAAAATATCTTGTTCGGAATTCCAAGATATGCCTAGGGTTTTATGGTGATGAGATTCATCAAGTGTTAAGGATTTAGATTGAGTAAAGGGCTCGGTTATGTCAGATATTACAGATTGGCTATTGGAAAAAAATTTTCTTAATTCAAGTCCGTATGTTTCAAATATCTTTATAAGATTTTTGCGAATATTTAAAAGAGCTTCTTCAGTAGATGCACCGGTGATGACGTCATCGACATAGACATCATTTCTTATGATTCCACTTTCTGTGGGATAAGAGTTCAAGGTGTCTTCTGAGATTTGGTTCAGACAACGCGTGGCTAAAAAAGCACTGCTTGCCATTCCATAAGTGACTGTGTTCAATTCAAAATGTTCAATTTTGTCTTGAAAGTTGTCACGCCACAGAATTCGTTGGAGGCAACGTTGCTGAGGTTCGATCAAAAATTGGCGATACATTTTTGCAATGTCTCCTGTTAATACAAAATTATGCTGTCGAAAACGCAATATTACGGTAAATAAATCGTTTTGGACAGTAGGTCCGACTTTTAGGCAGTCATTGATAGATACTCCTGAAGACGACGTAGCAGATCCGTCGAAGACGACTCTGAGGCGAGTAGTTAGGCTATCACTCTTTTCCACACAATGGTGTGGAAGATAATAAGAGGGATATACAGAGTTATGGCTGGAGATATCTGGGTTTATTTCAGACATACGTCCGAGGCTTTTATATTCTGAGATAAAGTCGCAGTAGGATTTTTTTATATTAGGATTCTTATTCAGTTTTTGCTCAATTGCAAGAAAACGTTTCAAGGCGGTTTGAAAAGAGTCTCCAAGCTGAGAAACATTGGGCCTGAGGGGAAGGCTTACAATAAATCTTCCAGAGGAATCTCGATGTGTAGATGCTTTAAAATGGTTTTCACAGTCGATTTCTTCTTGGGAATATTTATTTTTAGATATTTGTTCGGTGGTTTCTTCGCAGTTCCAAAAAAGCTGCAAACTATTTTGAAGATCGTTGTTTGTACATTTTAAGGAGTTTGTGTGTTGATTATTTGTTGTCAGTGAATCAACTGGGCCACTTACTACCCACCCTAGTTTGGTGTCTTGTAAGATAGGATTATTTTTGCCCAATTTAATTTGGTTAGCATTAAGGAGGTTGTAAAAAACGCCTGCGCCTAGAAGTATATCTATATCGGCAGGTTTGAGAAACTCAGGGTCGGCTAGGTGAATATTTGTTGGTATATTTAAATTTGTGATGTTTATAGAGAAGGGAGGTATTTTTTCGGTTATTTTACTTATCACCAAGGCTGGTATTTTGATAGAAAAATTATCATGAGTTGATTTTATTTATTTTGAGTTGAGTTCGTTTAGAAATATTGGTGCACTTTTCGCTAATTCCTGAAACAGACATTTTAATAGGCTCAAAAGGTAAGTTTAACCTTTCAAATAAATTCTGAGTGACAAAATTGGATTGACTTCCATTGTCAAGTATGGCCTTACATACTATAGGCTGATGGTTTTTGTCAAATACCTCAATAAATGCGGTAGAGAGTAAGACAAATGAGTTTTGGTTTGCATTAGAACAATATAAATTTTGAGAGTGGTTATCTTCAATATTTACATTGTTTACATTGGGTAGAATTCGAAGATTCTCGTGTGATTGAGAGGTAGTTGGATTGTTTGAAATGGAGAATCGTGAATGAGTGGTGCTATTAGTATGAGCGTTAGTTTGGGTGTTATCATGGCATGGTCGATTGAGAGGTTTCATATGATTTGGTTGCATGTGTAGCAATGAATGATGCTTGTTTTGACAGGTCTTGCAAGTATAAGTAGACTTGCAATCACTTTGGCGGTGTCCTGGACGCAAACAATTGGTGCATAAGTTTGCACGTTTTGCCTCCGAAAATCTATTACTTATAGGTAAGTCAATAAATTTTCGGCATGAATATATAAAATGACTGTCTTTGCATAGTGGGCATGGAATAGTGTTGTTGTTATGGGAAAGTAATGTTTTACGTTCGTATTTTTGAGGTTTATCAGATACAAAAGGTTTTTTAGTATTCAATTTGAAGTCAAGAGATTCCAAAAAGCGACAACGTTGAGATAAAAAAGTTATAAAATCTTGATTTGAAGGATTATCAATATTTCTTGAGAAATGTTCCCATTCTTTACGACTATTATAGTCCAATTTTGAGGTAAGTAAATAAATTATAATGCTGCTCCATTGGTCTACAGGTTCATTTAAGTTCTGTAAAGATTTAAAGTGATTTTGAAAACTGTCCAGAAGTTTTCTTAAACTGAGATGAGAATCATCTTTCACTTGGTTGAGTTCAAAAATACATTTGATGTGCGAGTGCACGATTGCCTTTTTGTTTTCGTATCTTTCCTGCAAAAGGGACCAAGCAGTAGCATAGTTATTCTCGGTTGTGGCTAAAGAGTTGATTATTTGAGCAGCTTCTCCCTGTAAACTGGATCGTAGATAATAGAATTTTTCAATTCCATTGAGTTGGGAGTTTTTCTCAATGAGCGTGATAAAGGTATCTTTAAAATTGGTATAAGTATCATAGGATCCGCTGAAATTAGGTAGTGGTATAGGGGGGAGACGTGAACCGTACTGATCATGTGCCGATGGCAGTGCAACTTGCACTGAAGAGCCAGTAGAGAGTGCACTTGGGGCAGCCTGAGCGGCATTAATTTTGTTTATAGTCAATTTTGCATTTGAGATATTCGTGAAATATAAATTTTCAAATGATTCGTATTCTCGATCCTGATCCTTTATTTCTTCATATTCATTATCTAAACAGAGTTTCTCAATTTGAATTTGGACATGCTTAAATTCATCAATCAAAGGTTCAATCCTATTTAATCGAGTGGTCAGGTCTATCAACAAAATAGGATTATTTAAATCATTGCATTTCAATTCCAAAAAGGTTTGAAATCTATTTATTTCGTTAGTGACAGCGTCGCGACGAGCTACGAGATCATTATAAATGTCAATTTTTTGACTACTGTCATCTTGATGGTTACCCCTTTTTGATTTAGGCATGTTTGAGGGATAACGATACGGATTAGTTGAGAAATAAAAGTGTTACACCCACGGTAGGTCAAATTGCTAAACTTATAGTGTATCGGAAGTTTCCAAAGGAACGGTTTCAACGAAATAGGAAACTAAGATAATAAAATAACGACAGCAGATGCTATATACGATGAAAAAACTAAGTATATTCATCCATCAAAAATGAAAATAAACAATCGATGTCAATGCTAAAAAGTGTGTGAAACTGGGCAGAATCTGACAATCAGAGGTCTACCGACTTGCCAACTTAAATTCAAATTACTCCTCCTGGTTTTTAAATGAGGTATAAATATTTCAAAAGCAATATATGATAAAAATAATCAATTAATTAATTAATTAAGTCAATACAGAACCACCAAATTACAAATCTCAAACCGAATAATTTTTTTTTCTTGTGGATATTATCAGTTGGTGGACATGCCCTATAGATTGGATATAGTGCAAAGAGCTATGAAATTAGATAGAACATAGAACATCTATTTTATAATCATGTACTCAATACTGAAATATTCAACAGTAATTACACAAGTGGTGGTAATTTTTTGATAATTTTAACTAGATGCACGAATCTTTGTTGCTATGGAAATCTCACGAGTGGGATTTCCTAATAGCAACAAAGACGAGTGCTAATCTAGTTGAAATTATCTAAAAAAAATTATTACCACGAATGTAATTCGGCGAGATTATTTTTTAAACTAAATAATGTGAGTGATACTTCACAATGGCGATGGTGCTTAATTTGGAATGTTCATATTGAAACTTAACAACCAAGTCAATGGCTAACTTTCTGACGCATTCATTGGCATTCATTCAAACGAAGATCCAATCAAACAACGTGAAAAAGTCATCGGAAGTAATACACAAGTGCAACAAAATTACCGATATTTTTTTATGAAAGCATGTTGTCTAATAACTGCATGAGTTTATTTTCAAATTTTGGCGAAAGAGCCCGACTTATCAGGTTTATTTTGATGCACGAGTGTAATTCGATAGAATATTTCTCGAGTAGAAGAAATAAAAGTATTATATTTTTGGGTTTACTTGCGGTCACTTTTTCTTGGATAAAATTTAAGGAATCTTGTCCAAATCGCGACATTTCAACGAATTTTAAAATTTGGCATATGTCTCAATGACAAATAATGCACACTTTTAAGACTCGTTACTATATTTACGAGCCTACAGGGAAATTTTTGATGGCTAGTGGGATCTTTTCGATAGTTAGCGGCATCTTTTCGATAGTTAGCGGCATATTATCGCGATAAGATCCCGCTTCATATGGGATTTTAATACAGGAGGGTAATATTCGCTGTAATTTGCTACTAGCAAATTATCAGTAGTAATAAACCCAAGGACATTAATAATTGTTCGAAAAATTTTTATGACAGATTTCGAAAGCTTGTTGCTTGGAAACAGACCGACGCCGTAGGCGGAGGTCTGTTGCCTACAAGCAGCAAGCTTGAGAAAGTTGTCATGAAATTTTTGAGCATTTATCAATGTCCGAGGGTTATTCGGATAGAAAATTTTTCGTTAATTATAGAATTACAACCAAATTGTGACATTTCCAAATATTGAATATTTGAAACTTTAAAATCGAAATAAATCAATAGGTATGTGTCCATAGCAACGTGAAAACAGCCCATGGTCTGTTATCAGTGTAATGTTGACATGATTGGGTGACATTGTTCATCTGATAAAAAATAAGGAAATTTTATTGGTTATTGGAGCTGTCAAAAAATATTTTCAGTAGTAATACCTCTAGGGGCTTTATAATACAAAGATAATTTTGTAATAAAGAATGCTGAAAGCGTTCTGCTTGATATAGCCCAAGGCCGCAGGCCGAGGGCTATGAACCTTTAGCAACACGCTTGAATGATTCTCTATGACAAAATTTTAAGTATTTATCAAGGCCTGAGGAGTATTCGATAAGATAACTCTTCACTTTGCAGATATTTTTTTGATTGTCAATCTGACGTTTAATAATTTTCAATAGAAAATTTATTAGTTTTATTCAAACAAATATTCATTCTTATTTAAAACTACAGTTGTGAAAAGTAGGTACAATTGGTGAATTACTTGAATCGTCAGATGCAATACCAAATCTTCGTGACATCTTAAAACCAGTTGTCAGTTTGACGTTTAATTAATTTTAAATAGAAAAAAAAACTGAAAACACCACATGTAGGGTGTTATCGCTATAATCCAGAGGTGATTGGATGAAATGTGACACATGACAAAATTAAGTAGTTTGATAGGTCACTAAACCTCATTTAAAAACCAGGAGGAGTGATTTGAATTTAAGTTGGCAATTCTGTAGACCTCTGATTGGTCAGATTCAGCTCAGTTTCACACAACACTTTTTAATATTGACATCAGCTGATAGTTTTCATTTTTGATAGTTCTGACAGATAAATAAATAAATATTGGATGAAAAACCAAAAGTATTCTCAAGCAGTGGGTACATTATTATTTTACATTTTTTTAAAGTAGTAAAGTCGGTTTAGCGAGTATTAAGGGAATACTGAAGTAGAGGAATATTATATAGTGCAGAAAATATTGGTGGAATACCAGGACTTTTGAAAAATTGTGATGAGTGAATAAAAAATGTCGTTAGAAGAACAAAAATGTTATCTGTGCTGGACAAAATTTTTCAAGCTTCAAAGAAACGTTCAGACTTTCTTGAAATAAAATTAAATTTATCTGTGTCACCTTTTGACGAGTCAAATGTAGGTACTATTTATTTGTTATATACATATTTGGGAAGAAATCGTCAAAATTCATCGGAAGAACATGCCATGGAAGATATAAAACAATATAGAAAATAATTTGTTTGGTAGAAAATACATTATTGGTTTTTGAAGTTAAAAAGAAGGAAGAAGGTATCTCAGAAGTATTTGAAAAGTGGTTTATTACACTTAATCCGGCAACATAAAGATAACTGTTGTAAATGTTTAAATTAATACTGCATATTGCTCTACAATGCTATTAATTTTGTAATATTGTTATTACCAGAACATATTATCAATTTTTATATTCTTCACAATTTAATTGTAATAAATATAATTAAAGTGACTTGGCTATCTGTAATTCTCCACCATCAACAATGACCATAATTTGTTTGTTGTCGATGTGAATCTGAATCTTCTTATGTTTGAGTAAGAAACGAAACAGGAAAAGTCTTACATTTTGTTTAATGCGTAGGTACATCTGAAAACTATACTGCAGATCAGAGGAGAAATCGACTTATCACTAATGTCTTTGATTTCAAGGGATATTTAATATATATGGAACACGACTGTTGACTACGTTTTCGGAACACACCCTTTAGTAACCAATCTGGTAACTTTTAGTGGTGTAAGTAAGGCTTTTCAAAATACTCTTCCTGGTTTTTAAATGAACTATATATTTAGTAAAAAGTTATCAGTGTAATTTTGATGCTATTGGTCGATTTGAATTTTTTTCCCATTACGATTGACTTCTTATATTGAACAGTCCGTCGCCCGTCTTTGTAAACCATTGAATTTTCCTTGCAGTGAACTCTTGACTTTCGTAGTTTATGGATAAGGCCAAAACGATAAAAAGGAAAACAACAATGAAAAAGAACATGGTTCGATAAAGAATGTCAGCATACAACGGTTTTGTTTTTCATTCTTTTTTAGATAACATTAAAAAAGAGCAATAATGGAAACAGAAAAAAGTTAATGTGTACTCTGGGGACTGGATCTACTACTATGCCTCTGAAAACAAATGGCGGAGAAGATAATGAGGAATACATATTTTCGTTATGGGCGTATCCTGCTGGATGTTTTGGTTAAAATTTTCTTTCCAACGAATCAGAAGATGTAGATACCATAAAAACTACGATTTGAATAGTGCGTTTCTCCTCACCGGTAATCAAGTTTCTGTTATTATGTTGTGAGTGCCTAG